>NTHP01000116.1:855721-899548 GCA_003416845.1 Oplegnathus fasciatus | reverse complement strand
ACAGAACCTCATTAAAGAAGAATTCAGTGAAGGAAGAAGAACAACTAAAGTGAATGAATTATGAATTATACTATGATGAATTATATTGGTGCTGTATTTCTGTCCAATTATAACATTACACAATTATGTGAATATATTATTATAATTATTCATGATATAACATGCTAGGGTTTCTATGTTATGTAATGTTCCACTAATTACACACTTTGTGTACATATGTAAAGTGTGACATGGTATGATTGTGAGTTAATCATTATAAAAATGTTGACGGGTCCAAAATGAATGTTTTGTTTATCTCTGTATAAGAAGTCTGACATTTGGTTCCCATTTCTAACAAGGCTTGTGAGCCAATACTATAACACCGTTGGTATCACATGGTATCTCTACGTTGTCAGCGGTCAAGAGTCTTAGTAGTTGCCAGTTAATGTCGAAAAAACAGAAAGTTTGGAACCNNTTTAAAGTTACCAGGGTACAACTTGAATAATAGTAATATTTCCTTTTTGGGAATTTAATTTGGTTTGCTATTATCTACAGCACCGTATCCTCCTCTACATTGCAGGATAACTGATCAGATGAAAAGTATTGTTAACATTTATGCTCTAGCTGTTTGTGTTTACTGCTTTTGTGATATTGATGTCTCTAGTGCAGTGATGTGTTGCTGCAACTGGGGGACACATGGCTGTGGTTCCTGTTACTATACCAGTGATACCACTCTAAAAATCCTTTGATTGAACTAATAAACTTTTTTAATTTAATTGACTTAATGAATTTACACATTTACCATCAAGGATCGGAGGATGTGGGCTTGATACAATGAGTAATGCTATAATAACTGTAATAACTATAAAGTTATTCTTCTCTGTTTCCGCAGCGTGCGGAGGCGTCATTGAGCTCAGTGATAGTGATCCTCCAGGGTATATCACTTCACCTAACTATCCTCAGAACTACCCCCAGAACATTGACTGTGTCTGGGTCTTAACTGTGCCTAATGGAGAAGCAGTCCAAATTGACTTTGAGGATGAAATCTACATTGAGCCCTCTGGCAGGTATAGCTGCTACTTTCTCTTCAAGCTGTTGTTTGGTTATTTTGACATTTCTACCTGCTCATCACTGCTTAGATTTAGTGTCTCTAGTGTACATTACTTTTTCTTCTTTGCTTTCCTTTTCTCAAGTTTCATCTCTTCATTAACTGATAGATGCGGTGAAATTAATTTGCACTCCTCAACCTGCTTAAATTCATGTTCACATACTTGGCCAATAAAGCTGATTCTGATTTTGGTTCTGAAGACATGTCTCTTATGCACGTATTTCTCAGCTGTATGTACGACTACTTGGAGCTGCGTGACGGCTCGTCTTCCAATGCCGACTTAATTTCCCGGCTCTGTGGCAACATCCGGCCATCTACCCAACATTCAACAGGTTCCTCCATGCTGCTCAGGTTTCGTACTGACCACATGGTCACGCACAAAGGCTTCAAGGCAAAGTACTCCATAGGTAGGCAAATCACGGTCATCACACACAATCTGAAGAGGGTTTTCCAAATCCAGGGCTTGGTTTTTGGATATGGATTCACTTCTAATTATGAAATGCAAAAAGCATATCCTACACAGGTACACAAACACAGACACTTTGAGCCACTCAGTGTCAGTTTCAGGCTTTGTTGTGTTTGAAATACAGAATGTGATTTATGTAAATTCTTATTGCGGCACAAGGGAAATTTTTTAAATCCCACATTGAAGGTTTGACTACAGGTTTTAGGTTTTTCTCTTAAAAAATGGGAAAGTGATGGTTTAATAGAGATGCAGTGAAAATGACTTTTATTATTCGTATTAGGATTTGAACAGAAAAAAGAGCCAAACACCAATGGCCTCTCATCTTGTATCTCCAATTCCTCACAGCAACATGTAGAGGTACCTACATTGGTCAGAGGGCTACGATCAAGAGCCCTGGCTTCCCAGGATCCAACTATCCTGACAACTCCAACTGTGAGTGGTACCTGGAGGGGCCCACAGGGCATTATCTCACCCTCAGCTATGGGAGCTTCAACCTGCAGTCCTCTTCAGAATGCTCTGCTGACTATGTGGAGATCAGAGAGTACAATGCCTCAGGTGAGAAAACAAGAGGATCAGTTCAGCTACTCTTCTTATGTTTTAAGAGCCACCACCAGAGTGTACAATTCATTGAATGTTTAAATAAATTTAAACATTCAACATGATTGCCTTAGGCCTACACTTGTACACTTGCTTCACAAATTTCCCATCAAAGACGCATCAGCTGAAAGTGTTTCAATGTGAGCAAATGCAAAATGTCGTGGTTATCCCAAAGCTATACGTTCCTTCAGTGCACACAGACACAAGGGAAGGAGAGAGGGGGAGGGAAATAACAGCACTGGAGACACACTATCTGTGTGTGGCTAGCTTGCTCACATCAGTGCAATTGGTGCGGTGCCCAGAATTACAGATGTAGATAGGTATCAGTTTCATGTCTTTGTGTTAAGTACATAGTTTTCAGTATCAATGTGTTTTAAGTAGCATTCACATTCACATTCATTTCCACAGCAGTTTATGTTCCTAATGTATATGAGAATTGACACTGGCATGACTAAACAACTAATAAGCTGTTTCCTGTGTTGTGCTGTGCGTGTAGGGCGCCTGCTGGGCCGACACTGCGGCGACAACCTTCCGGCTTCTATGGACACGTCTGACAGCTTTGCGTACGTCAGGTTTGTCAGTGACAGCAGTGGAAATGCAGCTGGCTTCAGTCTGTCGTTTGAAGCCAGCGTTGAAGGTGAGATCATTTTCTTATTAGAAAAGGGTTGTTTGTTGCAGGATCACAAACTACATCACATTTACATGTATGTATAATACATCATTGTAACAGTTTTTAACTGTTTTTCATGGCTGACCCCACCACTGGCCTCAGTCTGTCAAGCTGCTGACCCACCACAGTCTTGGACTTTGTTAACAAATAACTGCCAAAAGCAATATTACTTCTTTAAAAATGTATCATCTCTCTTGAAACAAATGGAATGAGATGCACAACACACTGCTGAACAGTGTTCCAGGGATGGATCTTTAGTCTTTTGCATTATTACAAATCTGTGTACTCACAGTTCCCACTTTACCGCACCATTTGAACCTGGTGGATCTGGATTTCTTATCTCAAAACACACACATGCTAATACAGCTGTAAATGCACGCGGAACACATTACAATCAGTACGCAACTGGATCATCCAGACCACACCTGGACGTGAAAGCTACAGATGGGATGGACATCTTCACTTGCACAGTGGCCGTTAACCCAAACCTATTGATCTAACTTTGTCATCAACATGTAGAGTGTGTGAAATATTTATATATTTGAGCTTCATTTTCCTTCTTATAGACAGCATATGCATTATGGGTTTGAGTAGCTCTCACATGGACTGTAATTAATTGTGCACTGACTGCCGTTTAAGCGCTCTCTGCTGGCAGTATTAGACTTACTGTAGACTTTAGGCTCACAGAGACTTTAGAAAACGTTAGCTCTCATGTTGAATGTGTCTCCTTGTTTCTCTTTTCCTCTCCTCCTACTGCAGCCTGTGGAGGAGAGCTGAATGCTCCCTCGGGAACTATCTCCTCTCCCAATTACCCCAACTTGTACCCACACAGCCGAGTGTGCCGCTGGGAGCTGGTGGTGTCACCGGGCCGCCGGGTCACACTCACCATCAATGACCTGCGGCTGGAAGAGTCTGGTACTTCCTGTGCATTTGACTACGTTGAGGTGAGTCCCTTTCTGCCAACATTTACGTTTCATCACTTTAGCTTGCTCCTCATTTACGTTCCTGTATTTAAGCAAGGTGTCGTTAGGGTTAGGGTCAGGAGTTTCATTTGTAGTAGTAACTTACTTAATTAGGGTTAGGTTCGGGTTTGGGTTTTCATGCTTTTCACACCACAAATGAATTCCATTCACCGCAAATGTATGCGAATGGTGGCAGAGGAATCACCAGCAGATGGCTCAAAACCTGGACAAATAATCTCCAAAGCCAAACTATTAACATGGGTAGACTCAGTGTCAGTGGGGAAATGTTTTTTTGTGATTTGATGACATCTTAAGCCATAACTAGGAATGAATAAATGACCTAACAGTGCTTTGAGGGAGAAAAAAATATTTTGGTTGGTGTATCAGTGACCACAGAAATACAAGGGCTAATCTCCATAATCAATGACCCGATGAGCTGCTGGTCATCGGTTAAAACCACTGTGTCTTACTTCGTTGTGACTGTAATCACTGTTGACTGCATCTTAAGGTTCTGTACAAACCACTTCGTGAGAGCCCACACTCAGAACATATCATAGTTATATCCAATGGAAGACCTGATCCTGGGACTGTTACACACCCAGTAACCCTGTGTCTCCATGGTAACCTCTGTGTCTTCTAGGTATTGAACGGGATGGCGGACGATGCCCCTCGCCTGCAACGATTCTGTGGTACAGTACCAGCAGGAACCCAGGTGCGCTCCTCCGGCCACACCATGACCGTTGTGTTCCACACTGATGCCTCTGTGTCCAACGGTGGCTTCATGGCTACTTACTCGTCTGACGAGCCTGCAGGTAAAAACTGAACTATTATAACATATTTTAGTGCTGCATGTCCATCCATCCTGGATAACCCCTCTTCAACGCCTTCTATTTTTATATCCATTCTTATTTTTATGTTGTATAATTCTAATTATTGATGTTTTACTTCATTTCTGTCCACCTGAATTCCCCCTTTGGGGATCAACAAAGGCTAATCTTATCTCATACTTACGCATGTAAGTGCTTAAACACATGTGTAAAGCAGAAAGTTTAGCTTACAGATGTTACGACTGTGTATTATAAATGACAGGGACTATTTCCAGATATTATTGGCAAAAGAACAGCTTCTATTGATGATCACTTTGACTTGTTTTGGAAGAGGAACGAGTAACGTAGCCAGAAACGCTATTGTGGATGGGCTCTGAGAAAATCAGGTGGGCCAAGCTCAGTTTTTGTTGAAACTTAATTAGAGAGGTGTTGATTCAACTCTGTGGTCAGTGTGGAGGATGTAGCGTGTTATTCGTAGAGCTGCTTCTAATATTTTGTCAGAAATGGAGTGTTTGTGTTTATACCCTGTGAGTGGGCCTGTGCCTCTCATTGTTCTTTCATGTCGCCTCCTGTTAGAGTGTGGTGGAATCCTGAACAACCCAGCTGGCGGGAACTTCACTTCCCCTGGGTACCTGGTGTCCAACTACAGCAACAACCTCAACTGCGAGTGGCTGATCCAGAACCCACGGCACGTCAATTCTTCTATTGTGGTGCTGATAGATGACTTCCACCTGGAGAACCACCAGACCTGTGAATCAGACTACCTCCAGTTCCGCTTAGGTGAGTCCCACACAGAGAGCACTGGCTCTAGGATGCACAGGAGGAAGTGACTACACATACATTTCAAAAGTGGGGTGGACAGAATCACAGACTAGAAAAAGTAGAGTAGTGTACTGCAGTGGCTGCTGTGTCAGTTTTCAGAAAAGGTGTTTTGCTGAGAGACCTCCGAATCATACTTCTCTTTAAGCTTTAATATCTTAAGTTGTACATTATTAATCTTAATTAATGGGTATTTTCCTGAACAATTAATGGGGACAGTCTCCTCCAAGACATCCCATCCCATTAACATTTGAAGTGATGCAAATAAGTGATAGTCTGACCTCACATGGAAAATGTGTATTAAGTTTGTGTCTTGTTCAGTGATATCCTGCAGCTGATCCAGGGGTACTTTAATGGATCTGTATCTGCTAACATAAAACTGATTCAAAATCCAGTCCTTTCTTCGCTGTTCTCTATGTATGCTGTGCTATGTATGCAGACCACTAACTGTCCAGTATGTCATGAGGATTGTTGTCTATTCGATGGTCTTCACACTTCAAGACATTAGTTTGTTTTCCTCATAGTATCACAGCTGTCCCAGTCCATAGCAGCCACATGTTGGTTTTTGTTAGCACTTACTTTTGGTATGGGGTTTGGTATCACATATATAAATGATTTAAGTGCACACCCTGTAGTCTACTACACAAGATAATCAAAATGAATCATTTTCATTTCAATTGCTGTGAATATTCATAATACCCAGAGGACAAATAATTGGTGACCCTCTGAACTTTATTCTAGCTCAACCATCCTGCCAAGTTTCCGTGTTCCTGCCTGTGCTGGGCCTGTGCTGTGCCCTACATGCTGGACAAACCCTTATCTCTTCTACACATATTACTGTAGGTGTGCTGCTTTTCTTAAACTTTCTACTCCCTTCCTCAGGTGACTCAGACGGGGAGCTGTTGGCCAAGTTTTGTGGGCAGACCACCCCTGAAATTCCCATTGTGGTCTTTACCCCTGAGCTCTGGGTCCATTTCCAGACTGACGCCTCCCAGGGAGACCTGGGCTTCAAGGCCACGTACCTGTTCTCTGGTAAGACAGTCACTGACAACTTAATTAACTCCAGAGGATATACGGTGCTTAAATATGAGATTAGTATTTGTCTAATCTAGCAGTCATGTCATGTTACCATCAGAGTCCTGTTACGCATCATTCTCTCTTTGCAGAGTGTGGAGGCTGGCAGACAGGTGAGGAAGGGGCGTTATCCAGTCCTAACTACCCCAATACCTACCCCAGCCCCAGTCGCTGTGCTTGGCTGCTAGAGGCTCCAGTGGGCCACACTATTAAGGTGAGTCTGCACCACAGCCTGGAGCACTGAGACACCAACATACTGTCTGCAGTGTTTTAACCATCATTTATCATATTTGCTTTCATCATGATACTGTTACTTCTGTATTCATAGAGTCACACTATGAGTTGTCCATTACAGTGACAGTCCTCTAATTTTGGCTAATGGGAGCTTCCCAGTGTAAGCACATACTGTAGATGGCCACTGTCGATCTCCCAGTATTACCTTCAGCTGGTCGCCATTGAACAGCTCAAACAGTGAAAGACATTAGAGTCCGTGTGCTGCTGTTTATTGTAGTTGCTGAGGCAGAGATTACGTGTTCAGATATTGCTGAGGTTGTTTAACCCCAGGACCTACTGCTCAGTAGCCACCTATTTTGTTGAAATGTCCTTGGTTCCCGCTCCCCTGTCTTACTGCAGCTAACCTTCAGCTACTTCAACCTGGAGCCCCACACTCAATGTGGCTGGGACTCTGTCACCATCTTCAATGGAGGATCCCCTGGCTCCCCTGTTATTGGCCAGTACTGTGGGACCACCTCTCCAGGAACCATCCAGTCAGGATCCAACAAGCTTGCTGTAGTCTTCCTGGCTGACCATAGTGTGTCCAGTGGAGGCTTTGTGGCTTCCTGGTCTTCTGATTCCTCTGGTGGGTCTAAACTAGATAAATGAACATACATATTCTTTACTGATCTGAGTCGCTGTGATGGAAGTCATTATACTGGCATTATGTACTTGTGTGTATGTGATTGCTGTTGTTGGCTGACATTTGGCTGAGCACTGGAAAAAGACAGAGCCAGGTTCAGCTTTTTTGCCACATGACCCTGAGTGACCCTCTCGCTTCCCTCGACACACCACGCCTGATTTTGTAGCAACAGCCTGATTCCCCCAAGAAAAAGTAGTCATCCAATGCTGATGATTATATTACATTGTTTTGTGGAGATCCATTAACTTCCCCATTAAAGGTGGGCCTATTCAAACTGTTCTGAAAGCAGTCCACACGCTACTTCTCTCCAGGGATTTATGAGACTGGGTATGAGACCAGCAACTCTGTGAAGGAAGCTCATTCAGTTCGCTTTTATCAGTGTTTTCAATCTTGTTTATATTACTTATGTGGTCATTTTACGCATGCGCTGTGCAGTCACATATTTTTGCTTTTGGCCAGGCTGTGGAGGGGTGATCCATGCTGATACAGGGACAATCAAGTCTCCAAACTATCCCCAGAACTTCCCAGCCAATGTGGAGTGTTCCTGGCAGATCATTGCCCATGAGGGAAGCCACCTGGAGATGAGCTTCAACAGTGATTTCCAGATTCCAGACAGCACTGGGACCTGCCAGAGCAGCTATGTCAAGGTACCAGCACGGAGCAGCAGAAACATGTTCAAATCATGTGTTCATTCAGGAGAAGAAATACAGACTGCAGTTTCTTTATGATGGTCACACCGGCTGGTTAATCCAACATTAGCTTATGATAATAATGTGATAGCTTGCCCAGTTACTGCACAAAGTTATCATAACCGATGGCCAGAGCTTGAAAATAAACCCCAAGTTATAATAAACTGAATCTTACCCTTTGGGATGTTTAACATCATATATCACACCGAATTGTTGCCTTCTATATGGCACAGATCATGTGTGCACTATGCTGAAGATGCTAACCTGCCTCTTTCAAACTTGAATATTTCATATTTAGTTGAAGCAAAAGCATCAGCTCAGCCAGAGACACAATGAGACTAGAACCAAAGCTTTTGTCTTCAACATCCCAGCATCAAAGTATGAGAATACCAGGAATACCACAAATCTAGCCTCACACAGCAGGCCACAAATTTGCTATACTGCACGGGTATGTGAAGTTTGCAGGAAACTGGATGAGTGTGTAACCAGTTCTCACAGAGCTCAGGCTGAATAGACTCCACCGTCAACAGCAATATGAACACCGTCCTGACAATCACTTACAATTACCCAAACCCCGGTCCAACTCATCTCACTGTGTCACTTCCGTCCAGCTGGGGAGGTGGGTGTTCACAGAGTGGCATTTCAGTTCATTTAGGTTAACATGGAACCGCGGAGAGAAGATAAACCGAAATACTTCAAAGATGAGGGTTATTATTCATTCTCCATCTTTGGCATCTGCCCCTGACAAGTTAATATTAGATACCACATTATAGACAATAGGACGAATGACATGTGACCATGACAGTGTGTCAACCTCCTACATCGCCAAACCACAGAACCCTTCCATATATATTTCTACAGAAGAACCTTCCATTTTTAAAGTTCATATCCAAGTTACTGACATGCAATTAAGCTTCCAGTGTCTTTTACTGAATGTCCAATAAGAACATGACAGATATCATGTTTCATTGTATTATTTTCTGTCCATTTCTATTTGATTTGCTGGGGAAACAATTTAGAGGTCTGGAACTAGACAAGGCTTGTGCATTCATGCTGATGCAAAAACAGATTTAATAAATGTTTAATAAACATAATAAGGTAAGGTAGGAAAATGTGCATGAGTCAGGGGAACCTTCTGGGAAACATGCTAATGTCAAAGTGAAGGAAAATGTTGTTGTTGATTGGTTAGTTCATTGTTAGGAAGTTAGTCCTTCATTTTTGACGTGATGTTTACGTGATGTTTGGATATTTTGGTCCTAAAAATGCTGACAGTTAATTCTCTAATTGTAGTCTGAAACAGGCATAACTCTTTCAGATGTGTACACTGTGTATCTTTAAAACAATGTTCCATTTGACAACAGTTTCTGAATCTGTGTGCATTTTCCTGCAGATGTGGTCAGGTCAGACCCAAAATGCTGAAGCTCTGCTGTCGACGGCCTGTGGCTCTGTGGCCCCGGGCCCCGTCATTGCCCCATATAATGTCATCACAAGTCGATTCCAGGGCACTGAAGCCACTGGCAGAGGTTTCTCAGCCTCCTTCATCACCAGTAAGAACCAGGCAGCCCAGTCGCAGCGTCAAAAGACCTACTGACTGAGTGACTGTAACAAAAAATGTTAGGTATCTGTGTTTGTTCAGAATTCATCTTTTCTCACATGAGAGACCTGGTAAAGGTGCATTTCTGTATGTGAATTATTTGCATTTTAACTACAATAAGAAATAGCTTTCTGTCGCTGCTTTCATAAGACACAGTCTTAAGATGTTGAAAGAAAGTCTGATGTCTTCTGTTCACCAGGGTGCGGGGCAAACTTCACAGCTCCCAGCGGTCGTGTGGTTTCTCCAAACTATCCAGCCGACTACCCTTACTACTCCAACTGCAACTACACCATAGATGGTGGAGCACAGACTGTGATCGTCGTCACCTTTCAGACCTTCCAAGTAGAAGGCAAGTGTTAGCATTAGATCACATTAGCATTAAATTAGGATTGGCCTGTGTCCCTTTTGGAGCTCTTTGTTGTTTGATAACCAACAGGAAGTTATTTGTTGAGTATGTGGCCTGTCTGTCTGTTGTCTAGCACACTCCACCTGTCTGTATGATGGGCTGAAGATCTACAGCATGGCTACTGGTGGCTCTGCTATTGCCACTCTGTGTGGTACCAGCGTCCCAGGGCCCTTCTCCACCTTTGGCCCCATGTTGCTCCACTTCTACTCTGACTCTGTGATCGTAGACCGTGGCTTCTTGGCAGAATACAGAGCCATTCGTAAGTAAAGAAGAGGGGAAATTACTGCTCTATTCTAATGACTAAAATGAAGCCATCAGTAGTTGTAGTAAATTAAAACGAGGTGAGAATGTAAGGACTTTGGACAAAAGCATCAAATGAATGAAATTCAATTCCGCTGCTACATCCTTAGCAAACATGCTCAGACATTTGAGGACAAAAAGACTGCATTTTCATACTATTTTTGTTTGTTTGTTTTTTGCTTATTTATTTATTTATTATTTTAGATTCATTCATTCTATTTTATTTATTGGCATTTACCCTTTTTTTTACATAAACTCCACTACTAATTAAATGTTAAACATTTAAATGGCACATACAGTACATTTCGGGGGATGACAATTTGGCGATGGAAATTGAAATCCAGAAAACGGAAATGTAAAATAGAAAAGCTTAATTGTAAATGCTCAAATGAAACATTGAAATTTGTAACAGAAGGGGGAAACAAAAAGATTTCTAAGAAAATTGGAGAGGGGCAGATACAGTTCGTCTTTTTCTTTTTGTTCCAAGCTGTATGTGAATGAGAAGACGAGGCCTAAAGAATGGAGGGTGGGTCGGTGATTTGAGGTTCTGAGGTTTTGGGAGTAGAAGCACCTTATGGACACCAGGGGGAGTCTGACTGCTAAATAGCACAGTGTAATGTACGGTGAAAATCCATATAGGAATGTGTGCAGGGATAAGGGGAGGGTCAGTAAGCTCACCCACCAAGCTTTGTTGCGGCTGCCTAAAACCACATCAGTGAACGGCTGTGATGATGACGTGGACATGGTGAGTAAATAGGTCTGCTTCTAAGCCAACTGGACAACAGTTGTAGACCCAGTTGTAGACCCTCCTTCATGGCACAGGGGGGTCAGTACTATGCCATATAGTGAGGTCAAGGTCAGGGGGAAACCATTGCACTTGCAGCGTTTCTCCAACACAAGTCACTGTAACAAAGTCAGGGGTAAAGTTGTATTTACTCACTATATATCCATATACATACTGTATATGCTATATACAGTATATATATATTGGTATGCTATACATCGAATGATGTTGTGTTTGTGTGTGTGTCTGCAGCGTGTGGTGGTTTCTTCAACAGCACCATGGGTACAGTGAGCAGTCCGGCACTCTCCATGACCAACTACCACCACAACATCAACTGTACCTACCACATCATGGTGAAACCAGACAGAGTGATAGATCTCAAGTAAGACTCACTGACTGCACTAACTGCTGCCACTCGAAGCTGGGAGCTGAAAGTGCTTTTGACATTTACAGAAAGAAGGGGATTTTCAGATTTTGTATCACCCAATAATTCCTTTCAGTCTGATGAAACATGGCTCTTAGAGGCTAAGATGGTTTTCAAGCCAAGACAGATGCTTCTTCAAATTAAAAAATTGGCGACTGGCATTTTTTTTTTGTAAAAAGGGAAGACGTAATGAATCTTTAACACATCATTTCACACTAGTATTCATGAATGACAAACTATGAATACACCATATCATACAGCAGGAGGGCAGAGAGAAGTATGAATCGCTTCCTTTCAGCCCTTCATGTTCTCCTTTTCTCTGTCCACAGGTTTAACACCTTCCACCTGGAGGCATCTTCTTCCTGTCGCTATGACTACGTGGCAGTGTATGATGGACAGGACACCTTGGCACCTTTGCTGGGGAAATTCTGCGGTGCGGTGCTCCCACCCAATCTGCACTCCTCCACCAACCAGCTGTTCATCGTCTTCAGGACGGATGCCACAGGGAATGGGATTGGCTGGAGGGCCACTTACAGTGAGACACTCGGTAGGTCACTGTTACTGTATTTGTGACGCCAGCTGAGGAAGGTCAGTTGTTAGCAGGACGCCGCTATAAGACAGCTACTGATGCAGGACCTACCAACTTACCATTTCAGTTGATATTGCACTTTTGCAATGTATCTTCCCAAAACAGTCAGTCAAATGACCACACACCCCATTGAACCCAAATGACCCCCCTTACACCTGGTCTCTTCATGTGTCTTGGGCGAATCGGATTACTATCCGATCTCAATAAAGCGAAGCAGATTATTCGAACCACCTCCGGAGGCAGTTTGAGACGCATTCCAGCTACATGTTGCTAGATGTGCTTGTGTTAGTTTATGGATAGTTGTTAATTAGCTTGTTAAACGGTCATTACTGTAATTAAACTGCTCAAGTGTAAAAGTTCTTCTTCTTCTGGCCTTTTTAGCAGTTAGCAAACAGCTTCAGGTGCACTACCACCAGCGTCTGGTCTAGATTAGAGCCCCCATTTACATGTAGCCCGGCAAAGCCTAGATTGAAATCAGATTTGTGACCTGGCCAACGGAGATGTATATGTGTGGCAAAGTGTAAATACAAGTGTATATAATCACATCTGGATTTCATACAATATACTTGAAATGATAAATGTAAGTGGGGCCCAAGACACCAGTTCAATGTCACAAATATTTGTGCATCAGTATTTATTAAATAATATTAAAGATGAGCAAATATTTGGGGCATTTTACTCCTTAAGGAAGCATTTGTCAGTAGTAGATATAAACCCTTTGGGGACATTTTGGTCCGAGATGTACTCTGGAGCCCCTGAGGGGGTTGATCCTTTCATCACAATTTTATAGTATTTTATTATTTTAAATTCATGTCATGTCATCAGCATCATCTTTCAATAAGCACCGTTACATGAACACTCTTCCCTGTCATGTGCTATCCTGATTTGAATCATCTTCATAGATAGATGCTTTATTTGTCCCTGTGGGGAAATTGGTTTGCAGCACAATCACAAGGCATTTCACCACAATGTCACAAAAAGTTACCACTAGACAGACCTGTACACATACCTGTACACATACCTCACACTTTGCAACAAATGAGGTGTTTAGCTGTTTAAAAACTTTATGGCTATAGGATGTGATTTGGAACATAAGCTGGCTGTTCATATCCCTGTATGGTTGTAACATTATCAGCTTACTCATCATCTTTGTCATTTCTGTACTGAGCACAGCGTGTTTTATGATCCACTATTTATTTGAATTCTATTCTGATAATGTTTCCGTCATCATACAACTTACAGTGCACACTTTAGGCCTGCGTCGCAGGTGACGCATGTTTTACAGCTGGGTAGCTCTGCATTAGGTATTGTTTCCTATCATATTTTGTATAGTGCCCTATAGTATTTTCTATAATGTCCATACAGAGAGGATGTCGGTGCAGATCTGTTGCAGGAAGGTCTGGATACGACTTAGACATTTGTTGTTAACCTCAGCATGAACTAAATACTGAAGTTTTCTACCAACAGCGACACCGCAGAGACGAGCTTCACCTGCAAAATTCACTGAAATAGACACAAGACGACGCTCTGCTCGCATGTACCATGTAAACATGGTCGTTGTGGGGAACTGTCACTTTAGGGAACCAAGTGAAGTTCTTAAAATACTTTTTACTGACTCACAGGTTTGTCAGTAGTGTCATTATTGTCACATGTAAGTGGATCTGAATGTCACTAAATGCAACCTGATTAATCACTTAAATTAAACAAACGTAGCACATTTTTTCTTGTGTTGTATTACATAACAGTTCATCTGAAAAAAAATTTTTTAATTAAGTTATATGTCATTCTGTGTGCTGGTCATACAAAGTGGGAATTCCCATCACTGCACATAGTGAAGCAATAGTTGGAGCATTGGACTCTGGTGAAGTTGTGCTCTGGGTGCTCGTGTCTAACAGGTGCCCCTGTCTGCACATTAATACTTTGAACCTCCCAGACAGGACTATTTTTCTACTTGGAGAGGCTGGTGTGAAGTTGCCTATGGTTGCCTATTCTAAGTTTTAAGAAGTGTTTGTTTCTGAATTGCCTGCAGGCCCGGCACAGGGATGTGGTGGCTACCTGTCCATGCCCATGGGCATGTTTGGTTCTCCAGATCCAAACCTGGATGGGCGCTATGAGCCCAACATGGACTGCCTGTGGACCATTGAGATGCCGGTCAACAAGGCCATCAACCTGACCTTCGAGTCCTTTGAGCTTGAGAGCTCCTCTACATGCCGCTTCGACTATGTCAAAGTAAAGAACCCCCAGCCATTGAAATATTAATGTCAAATAAGACTTTACTTTCATTAGAACATATTGAATTAGTGCTTAGGGACAATACTACACAGACAAAAATACTATGACAAAAATGGATGGGATATTTTCTGTGTATCTCTATCAGGTGTATGATGGTGACAACATGAACTTCCCTCTGGTTGGGGCATTTTGTGGAAACATCATCCCTTCCTATTTTGTATCAAGTGGAAACTTCCTGACTGTTCACTTTGCCACTGATGGCTCGGTACAGAGACGAGGCTTCAACGCGACCTACAGAGCTCTGCCATGTAAGACACTTTCTACTCTCTCTCCACTGCACTGCACTCGACTCGACTACAGAAGCAAGGCTTCATTTTCATCTGAAATGCATGAACTGTAAGGCACCATGTAGCTCACTTAAAACCAGTTCTTCACCCCAAAGGGACCCCTCTGCAGCTGCCTCTTTGGCCAAGAGTCCAAGACTATATTTATCGATAATATATCAATAAATATAAATAAAATAAACAACAAAAAGTGGGGGGATAGTTTCATGGTGTTATTGGGAGTTTTACTTTCTTTTCTCTTGTTTTCTCATCGCTTGTCCCAGTTTGCACATTGTTAAAGTCTCCTGGAGCGGTGCTGATAAAAGATTGGTTTGTTTGTTAAGGCCATTTGTCTTTCCATAAAAATGGACTCAATTCTTAGCGACAACACAGGTAAGGTGGTTTAAATATTCTTCAGCTCAGATGACCATTGGATGACAGGGACAGATCCCAGTGAAATCACTGTGCTAAAAGTTTCCTTCAGTGAGGACCCTTGTGTCCAGGCGTACCGTCGTGGAGAGCTGTAAATGGTGGTCTGGGTCTCTCTTCTCTAAGAGTGATGCAGCCTGCTCGTAAATTCTGTACTGTCAGAGTCCTGTTTGAGCAGACCTCTGTGGATGGAAGCAGGTCTTGCTGTTTGTTGAGGAGCTGAGTGAGAGGATGCTCTGCATGAACATTTGATAAGAGTTTCTACTCAACATATCAGCTCAGACAGGACCCGACAGTGAGTGTTTGAATTACAGGCACATCAACATGCGTGATATTTACACTGAAATTAGGGAACCTAAAACGATCATTAGAAACTTGTGAATCACATGGAGCTACTATATTTTCCATTTTGTGCATTTTCCAAACCTCTCGATGTGTCTGCCTTCCCTCAGTGGTTTGCGGCGGGACTCTGAATGCCACAACCACCGTCCAGACGCAGACCACACCCTCCTTCCCCAATGCCTACCCCCCTTACACCTCCTGCCGTTGGATCCTGGATGCTCCGGCCCAGGAGACCATCAAAGTGTCAGTCCAGACCTTTGCCCTCTCGCCCAGCCAGAGCTGCACCACAAACTACCTGGAGATGAAGGACTGGCCTATGGTGAGTTCAGACAGGGACAGGACCAAAACGTGCTGTATCCTAGGCAACAAAACTAATACCGATGGGACAAATGAGCAGCAGTTGTATGGAGCACTTCTGGAACACTAGATCCTTTAGATCAAGCTAAATAGAGTTGGCAAATTTTACTGGATTGGATTTTTTTTCCATTTGGAATGTGTGTGTGTTATGTAGATACACTATTGTACTACAGCGGAAATGAAGCAGGTAAAAAAAACACAGCTAGAACTGATATATAATGTAATATACATCACTTGAAAAGACAACATCTCCTCTGCTACCTCCACCTTTCCATCTGCAGAGAGCTGACGGGGTGTAAATGTGTCACTCTCTGCCTCAGCTGTTACAGCAGCATTCCTGCCAAACAGCTGACAAGTAAAGGGAGTTTTATTGATTTTGAGCCAGACTTTATGTCTGACTGTCCTGTGTCTTGTGAGAAGGACTGCAGGTATTTTCCCTTGTATGTCCATTGTGTTAGGACTCTTTCACACCTGTACTTCAGTTGTTTTGGTCTGTTCCAAGAAAGGTTTTGGTGATATCATCAGCGCTAATGGACCCACATGGGGTCCAATTCCAGTGACTGACAGCAGGTCACGCAGCTCATGAAGAAATGACTATAATGATGAGCAGGTAGAAACGGGATGAAAAACAGGCATCTTGTACTATGATATTATTTTATTATTACTGTGTGGTCACTACA
Organism: Oplegnathus fasciatus; assembly: GCA_003416845.1. Lineage (NCBI taxonomy): Eukaryota > Metazoa > Chordata > Actinopteri > Centrarchiformes > Oplegnathidae > Oplegnathus > Oplegnathus fasciatus. The sequence continues at coordinate 882,981 of NTHP01000116.1, read as the reverse complement.
ATACAGTCACTGCAAAAATAAATGGAGTAGGACACAAAACACACTCTGTGTGAAGTCCTCTTCATTGTCTGATGGATCCTGACCCTCGTGCTAACGTGCATACGTGCCATACCATGGTCACCACCATGATCTAGCATAAATATATAAGCTGCTTATCCAGATTGCTTATTAGATCACTTCCTTTACAGTTCACGATCAGCAGATGGATTAATAGTAGTAGAATTGATGCTAAAATCCTGCGCTTGGTCTGCTGTGCTTTCGCACCACAAACAAACTGTACCGTATGAGTGCTTGGAAATGAGCGATGAGACTGGAACCACCTTAAAAGGTGAGTCTCGGTTTAGTCTGCACCAGAGCCTCAACAAACCAAACCAAACGCCCCAGGCTTGGTTTGAACATGTTGGGTCACTGAGGAGAGTGAAGTTCATCGGGTTTATCACAGTTACAACATTGTGATATCCGTTCTGAATGAGGTGATTCTTGTGTTTCCAGGGAGACTATGGGCAGTCGCACAAGTTCTGTGCATCGGACAGTCATCCACCAGACTTCTACAGCTACGGCAGGACCATCCACATGCACTTCAAGTCTGATACCTTTATGACAGGAAATGGCCTGAGTTTCACCTATCAGCTCGCCGGTAGGTATCTGTAGTACATGTGTGCAAGTTTGGTTTGGAAAAAGAGTGTTCATTAATGACTAGAAACCTTGACCCATATGCACCAGTAAGTGGCTGCCAATAGAGAACGTATTTACACCATCCCACCATCTTTCCAGAAACACTGTCCCTGTGTCTCTGGCCGCAGAACACACTCACAGTTTTCATTGGCTCCTTTTCCTGAAGAAATAGTCCCAATGAAAAGTGCACAATAGGTTTTGAAACGGAGAGCATGGTGGGTACTGAGGGAAAGTGCTCTGACTGTGATGGTGGTGGTTTACAGGCTGTAGCAGAACCTATGAACAGGAATACGGCTACCTGAAGAGTCCGGGCTGGCCTGACGTCTACCCAAGTAGCATGGACTGCGCCATCATCCTGAAGGCACCACAGAACAGCTACATCTCCTTCTTCTTCAACTCTTTTGATGTGGAGAACCACAGCCAGTGTGAATTTGACTACCTGGAGGTAAAACAACCTGCATGCATGCATCATTTAGCTCCTACATGTTATTCATACTTTCCTCACTTTATCTTACACGGCCTAAACGAGGCTCACTGACTGCAGCTTTGGAAGAAATCACAATATTAACAAGGATATTTATATAAAATGTGTATATTTGCCATAGCATCTTACAATACTGCAAATGTATGATGTATGTAAAATCACATATACAATAATCAAACTGATACGCAATGAGCACTGTTCCACTTTACCTAGTATAATCAGAAAAAAACGTGTCTGAGCTCCCCTCAAATTCAGGGAACTTGTTTATGGATGTAACTACTTATGAGAACCAATGAAATGGTGGTAAAAACCGATGATGACATATGTAAAGAACTTACAGGCTGATCTCAATGATTTGATGTTGTAAAAACAGTATAAAGTACAGTGAAGTATAAAAGGGAAAATCAAGTCACTTGTGGCCAGTATGCTTATTTACATGGCCAAAACTATGTGGACACCCCAACAAAGTATGTGGACACCTGAACATTCCAGCCAATCTGCTGCTATTACAGCCTCCAACTGCGCAGCCGCAAGAGCATTACAGCGCTCGGCCACTGATGTTGGGCGATCAGGTCTGGCTCACATTCAGCGTTCCAGTTCATCCCAAATGTGCTGGATATGGTTGAGGTCAGGTGCAGGCCAGCCAACTTCAACTTCTTCTTCCAGCCGCTTTGTGTACGGGGGCATTGTCATGTTGAAACAGGAAAGGGGCAAACACAAACTGTTGACACAAAGCTGGAACAACACTGTTGTCTAAAATATCACTATGCTGTACAATAAAGATTTCCCTTCACCAGCACGAAGGGGCCCAAACCAGGACAAACAGCCCCAGGGTTAGGGTTATATAGTAAGACTTTATACATGACATGTAAAAGTGTGTTGGTTGCTCTGACCTGTGATGTGTGTAATCACAACACTCGCTGTTGTCTCTCAGGTCCGTAATGGCAGCGCGGCGGACTCACCGCTGATTGGACGCTTCTGCGGCAGCACCCTGCCCAGCCCCATCTTCCCACAGTCCAACCTGCTCTACTTACGCTTCAAGAGCGACTTCTCCCTAACCCGAGACGGCTTTGAGGCCACATGGACGTCCTCCCCTCACGGTCAGAACTGAACTGTTTATACAAATGATTTCAAACCAGTTTCCATGAAACATCAAGAGCTCACAGGTTTTCATTCCAACCAAAGACTGAAACTGTTGCTGTCACCAATGAATACATCTTAAACCTGAGAAGAAGAAATCTTTGATTGTGTTCAAACTGGTTTCTGTTGCAAAACTACAAAGCTATACAGCAGAGAGAAGCCACAGCTAAAACACATTGGCTTTGTCATACATTCAAAAAATACAGAAATCACATTTTGTGTAGAAATAACTGTGAAATTCTCTCCTGTGGACCTCCCTGCTCACATTAATGTTCCATTTCTAGCCCAACTTTATGGGGACTAGCCAGAGACAGATTTAGATTTTTAAATGGATGGTCGGAATCCAAGCAGCAGAAGTCAAAATGTCCTGACTTATAGTCTCTAGTATGACCCAAGCTCCAAACACACTGGATCCTACATTTCCCATAAAGCAATACCATAGCGTCTTTCATTAGACCCTGCCTACTTGCTAAACACCCACGTCTTTCAAATTCCACACCCCCAGTTTGAAAGGTAAGCTTTCTCTTCATATTCTGTAGTCTTAAAGCCAAAGGTGAACCTTGATGACATCTGGGTTTTGATCAGTCTCAGTTCACCAGGATTTTCTTCTCCGTCTTAATGACCGCATTCTCCCAAATGTCCAGAAGAACAGTGATTGGGTTTACCTGTTTCTTTCAGAAAATGAGACTTACACCAAATGATGGTTTTATTCTCTAGGTCATGAAACACGGATGTCTTTACATTGGTAACCGTAACAATCATGTGGACCAGGCCTGGACCAGGTCTGGACCTGTAGAAATAGAGAAGCAGGTGTACAGTGGCCATATGTATTTGGTGATTCATGTCTTCCTGTTTGCTTATCCTGCCTTTCCTTTAGCTTAAGCATCTTTGTTGAATATGTTTGTGTACTAGGTTGTGGTGGCACTCTGTACGGAGACCACGGCTCATTCACAAGTCCAAACTACCCAGGCACCTATCCCAACGGTGCCCACTGTGAATGGGTCATCAAGGCACCCAGGGGTCGAGTGGTGACCGTCACCTTTGCCCAGATCAGTATCGATGACCCTGGAGATTGCCAGAACAACTTCTTGAAGTTGTACGATGGCCCAGACACCTCCTCACTGCCCGTTGGACCTTACTGTGGAGCGGTATGTAACCCAAGAAAGCAGACATCATTTAATGGGCTGTTTTCAGACTCAGCATGTCAATTAGCCAGCCTCACTTCCATTCAATTCACTTTAATAACCACACAGCTAAGCTGGTGGAAATTGATCCTGCTGACTTCCATCAACATCATTTGATTTGCATGAGTTTGTAAAGAAACTGTTTTCTGCTGCTGAACTTGGAATATCGGTTGAAGAGAAGACAGTTTGGACATGTGAGGAGAGATTAGTTAAATAGCTTGGATATGATTTCATGTAACATAACAATGGGACACAGTTAAACATTCTAGTCTTTCCAGTCTAGTCTTTTCCTTATCTATTAATCACAGGGTTGGCAGTTTAATCCCTGTGTTCTTCTGTGTATTTCTCTATATGCAGTATACATACTGTATCTCTGGAGATGAGGTCAATAAGGACTATGATTGGTAGTTTGAACATACGAGTCATTAGTTTCTCCTCTCTGTGTTGTTTGTTCAGGAAACCAACATCGCTCCATTCACAGCCTCCTCCCATCAAGTCTACATCGTTTTCCAAGCCCAGTCCGCCACCCTGCCTTCAGGGTTCAGACTCACCTGGAGTAGCTGAGAAGATGATTTCTACACACACACACACACACACACACACACACACACACACACACACACAGCTGCTGACTTATTTCCTAATCATGTGTTCAAGGTAAAGACCTGCTGTGCATTTCTTTTGTAATCAACCCACTGTAAATATTAATTATTATGTCATAATAAATAAATAAATGAAGTACAACGAGGTGTTCAGTCAGTTGTCACTTCACATGTTCATCTTACTTTTTATCATATTCATGTTAAACCAGAGTGCTGCAACAACCCCACTGACCTGCTGCTGAGACAGACAATGTTCAAAGCTACAGAACTGGACTCAAGTGGACCTTGAGACAGTATTTGGTCAAAGGAACGATACAGTATCAGGGTCTGCAACACTGATGTGTGTGTACAACTTTAGCCATACATGTCAGCAGCAGTCCATGTGAGCTCACAGCGAACATATTAATTTGACAGATACGCATGTGACAAAAACACAATGACACAAAGACAGGGACTGTCAGAAAGGTGAAGGGTGGGTGGGGGCATGGGTACGAGTGGATGTTCCTGTGTGGGTTTGATACGTGTGTTTGAACCCATTTTTGTTAAAGTGAGGACGAGCTGTCGTTTTAGCCAGTTGGAGGCAACATCCCGTTTCCCACATAGAACCAGAGCCTTTCGCGGTCCCTCCATCTGCCGCCCTGTTCGTCCAGCCCAACGTGTCCCACACTGCCACCAGGAGCCCAGCACCAGAGCACCCGACCAAAGAAAGCAGCAATACACACAGTATACTGTACATATGATAAAAGTGGGGTATTGGGGTAAAGGAAGTTGGAGGGAGGGATGGGGAAGAGAGAGAGTATGTATGTGAGTATATCAGTGAGGAAGCCTTTGGGTCCAGGTGCCTCATTATAGACTGCCACTGAGCGCAGGTTTATATTACTCAAGAATGTGTTGATGATACAACTTCATATAGAAGATCCTAAATTCAGCAGTTCTTTCTTTGGGCTGGTGGGCTGCGGAGTCCTTCACAGCTGCAACGCTTGTTTTCTTTCTCATGTTTGGGCCTTTCTTGTCTTTCATTTAGTTCCATTCAGCACTTTATTCACTCACAGAGTTGTGTCAGTAGGATTGGTGGTGTAGGCATTTTGTACTTTTTTCCCCCTCCAACCTCATTTCTAATTCTTTCATAGGACGAGTATGAAATGACAACGCAGCGTTGCCACTGTCCCAGAGAAGCGTTGGTTTTAGATGGAAAATTGTGAGTCTTATTGTCAAGGATTGCCAATGTTGATGACTAATAATTAACTAATATAGTGGTCCAATTTCATTACTTTTAGTATTTCTTTTAATATTTCTAACGTACAAACGCGTTCCTCGTGTGAAAATGAGAGCTCGTCTGTTGGATATCCTGGAACATGAATAATGTTCAAAGTGAAGCTGGAGAGTGTCCGAGGGTCTCCACCACTGGCATCTCCTGACAGTCACTTTAAGCATTCAGGAAAACAAGTGTGTATGCATAGATTTTAATGTAACTAATGCACTGACAGTAGGTTGAGCAGTAATGGCAGACAAAAATACAAACACAAGCAGAGCTTCCACGGAGCCCTGAAAACAACCAAAGGGCAGCCTGAGAGTCACACACACACACACACACACACAAAATGATTCTGAGGAAAGCATGAAATACCACCTGACTTAGGAGAAACTAGAATAACTTTAAACAAGAGAGAGAATCACTGAGAAGGAATAATATTGTCCGGGCTGCCAGCAAATCTGACGGCTGAAAAAAATCAACATATTTTTGTCACCTTTGGAGAGACAGGACAGGAAACACCCACAGGTGCTCACACACTACACACTTCAACAGGCCATGAGATGTTCGGGTATCTTTCGCAGTTATTTTGTAATATGAGAACATTTAACTCCTTACACACACTTTCTCATATGGAACCCAAAAGTGTTCAATATTAAATAAATAAAACAGATGAAATAAATAAACATGAATAAATTGTGTAAAATACAGTATGTCAATGAACCAACTCATTGTTATGAAATTTTATTTCAGTATACACACACCCTTATTCAAGACTTTTTCCCAATAACAATTTTATTTTATGTCAAATTGTATTTCATAATGCCACTTTTCATGACTTTATAAAACTACACAGTAACTAAACCTCTTTAGCTTGAACGGCTGCTCAAGTTACCCCTAGTTATAGTTAGCTTTTGCCATTACTCTTCACTCTGATGCTAAACCATAGACTGTATATATGTGCTAAACCAAGCTCCCAACCCTGCCTAGCTAGTTAGCCAGCTAGGTAGGTAGCATGCGCAGCATTGTTAAGCTAAAATAAAATAAAAGTTAGTGTCTGTGTGTATTTACAGCAGCAGATAGTTGGTAGACTCTTACTTTGGCACTGTAGCTGCTCTAGCTAACAGGAGCTAACAAGCCAAGTGTGGTAGCAGTTGTTGAGCTTGCTAGCTTCAGAAAGGAAGGGGTGATGGGACTGGTTGAGAAGTGAGAGGGCAGTGACTACAACACTGTCAGGAAAAGTGACAGTATGAAATAAAAATGAATAACGTTGAAATAACATTTCATAATGAGTTGAGGTTTAATAGTTTTATTCAGTTGTTTCACCAACTATTGGTTCAGTTAATATTATTACTTATCTATTGACTGATTCATTTATCGACACACTTTGGGACTCCATATCCTCACACTGCCTCCACAGAATTTTAAATTTCCCATAATACTTTTGAAACCCCTAAAATAACATTAATGAGCTCACTGCTTCATATCAAATGTAGTCAGTACAGTACAGGTCGATTTGACAATTGCTGTTTTGTAAGTGTTAAAGTGTGTATCCACATGTTCAGAAAAAAAAAGCCCATAGAAACATCAGATTTATTCACTCCATTAACAAGAGTAGAAAAAGTCAGTCACTGCCCTCCTCAGTGTTTCAGCTTCAGTACACTGTGACATTCTGCTCTCCTACGTAGGCTTCAAATGCAACCAGCTGTGAACAATTCACTATTTCAGAGGTGATCTGACACACAAATACAGCTGCCACATAAAACAAACTTTACATTGTATTAATATACCAGCAGGGCAGGGCAGTAGTGTTTGCTATCTTGTCTCAGAGCTTTACTTTGCCGTACTAAAGTCTTGATGTCAGTCTATATGATGTGAGCTTTGCTGTGTCTATGTACGTCAACCCTTGATAAATGAATCCATGGAAGATTTTGATGCTGGCTCCGCCCTCTGCAGAACTGTACCTTGTACACTGACGAAAGCAACAGCTGAAATCTCTGTACTTAACTGTCCTACGTTTAAAATAATTAAGCTTGACGGTCTAAATCCTCTCTAGAGGCCCCTAAAGACAGGACCCAACGCTACCAAACTGGTATTCTCTAAAGCATCAGTATGCTTCAAACACAGAGCTTGTCACTCTTGACCTTCCGCAGCGTCTGGCCAGGCATGTGATGTGAAAGTAGGCAGCGTTTGAACGCTTTTCTAAAGCTCTCTTTTTTCATCATTTACACAACTACTTCTGTCAGTTTTAGTGAGAACAACCAAGTGCAACGCCAAGAATGTTTTTAAGGGGAGACAGTCTGAACGTGTGGGCTATTTTAAATTTTAGTACAATTCAGTTTGTCGAGGCCACACCACTGAATCGCCACTCAAGAGATTCAAACCAGTCTGGTGTTGTGTCCTTTCATGACTGCTTCTGTTTAACAGGTGGAATAAAAGTTACAAAGTCTTGCTTTAATAATGGGAACGCCATCTTCCGACAAAGCTAGCTACGTAGACAACATAGCTACGTCCACGAAAAATAGTGACAGAAAAATGGCGTCAAGCATGGATGAGATTGACGCAGCTGTTCGGTTGTTGGAAGTGGACTTAAAGAAATAACACACTTAAATAAAGTGGCATGTTTCTGTCGTTGGATTGACAGCAATCGCCACTGCATATATGAGTTGCTCCTGATTGGTTAGGACAAGACAAAATAACCCCCACCCGATGACAAACTGGCTAATATGAACAGGCTGAATGAAATAAATGAAACTAAATATTAATTCAGTCGGCTTTTCAGGCTAATGAAGACATGAAAAGACTTGGAGAGAGCTTGGGGTGCAGAAAAGTTTGCCTTTATATGGTTGGACAACACATTGTGTGTTCTAGCTTGTTTGAAGCAAACTGAGGCCTTAAGAATCCTCCCTGTCGTGGTTAAATAACAGAATAGCTTCATCTTCAGGGTTATGGCTTTAGACTAAAGGTCAGGGGGGAATTTTTCTTCAAACACCAGAAAATACCATTACAAACCAAATGCAATGACTGAGAGACAAGTGTTGTATTTCTCCAGTATCTGTAGTGTAAGTTAGAACACTGTGAGATCTCACTCTCTTAAATGTTAGCCACAGAAAGCTGGTTCACACCTGAAATATTACAGCATACTAAAACAGTCAAAATGCTGATTATTCAGCCTTTCGTGTTGATTTTGAAAGTAAAAACGAATAAACCCAAACACATCGGCTTGGTTGTGGTGCGGACTGTTTTAGTGCACTTGTGTTCCCGCCTCGCTGTAGTGCATTTCACCAAGTAAAACTATTTTAAAAATCAGGGGGGAAAAAACAACATCACAAAGCAGCAATTACCTTCCAACTAAACATATATCGAGTGTCAAGGATGCATGAGATCCACACTTTGATACAGTCAGATTCCTTACATGAGAAGGTGTACATTCAACAAGCTTACAGCAAAACTGAAAATGACAACAAACCTAAAATCCATTCTGTTTATATCACTTTTTTTGATTCCTGTTTTAATTCTCGAAAACTGCTGCAATTCTGTCAGACGATAAAATTGTAGGTGAACAGTAATAATGAAGAAAAACCATAAATACGCTGTTTTAGAAATAAGTGTATAAGAACCTTTTTCAGTGAGACTAGTCTCCACTGAAATGTAAAAACAAAAACAATTCCCCAAATCTCTAAACTTCCTAATAATTAAGTAATAAGTTAATTGTTTCCAACCCTCAGTGCAAAAATATCAAAAACAAACTGAAAGGGAAGGGAAGTCACGTGGACTGTTTGTGTGCACGAGACAGTGAATCATCTCCATGGGAACAAGATTTTCTCAGGCACAAGTACTTAGGCTTTGTCCACTGAGCCCTTGGCAGGTCACTCTTTCTTTTTGAGAATGTTTTTTTTTTGTTTGTTTTTTTCCTGAAGTACACAGAAGCTTCAGTGCACTGCTCACACACAGTGCCGGGGGACGAACAGAAGGACCGTCACTGTGGAAACGAGACCAGAGGAACTGCCCTTCGTCCTTTCTTCTTCTTCTTCTTCTTCTTCACTCGGCATTGTCAAGTGCTTCTGAAATGTGGGAGGCGGCGTACTTTAACCGGAAGCCACCTGCAATGTAAACACCAACACACAAGCAACCACATGCACACATACAGAGATGCATCCAAACACACAAAGGATACACAATCAGTGGACAGCTGGAAAAAGAATAGTCTGAACATTACTAAAGGCCAGTCATCAGGCTGCGTTTAGCTCAGAGTGATCTAAACATGGATTTCTCTTTGTTCACATACATTTTACATTTACAACTCATTTCAAATACCTTCAGCTATGAACGAATGAGTGTTTTTGTACCATCCTGGCAGTCACTGGTTTGCTATGACTTCATTTCTCAGTGAAAATCTAATTGCAGAGTTTTCAATGAACATCATGTCTGCTATTAATGTTGTCAAAGTGACTTTAATGTAAAGTGACTTTTTTTGCATGAGACAGTGTTCACAGTGGAGGATCGCCCGTTCCCAGTCTGCAAATGGATCTTTCATGCCCTTCGAGCAGCAGCACCGGTTCAGACCTGCAGATGTACACGCAAGGTCGAGACCTGACACTGGGGCTGCGTGGGAGACGTGCTTCCCATAGCAAAGCTTAGGGAATCGGCTCTGTGCAGGTAGTCCACCTTTGTGTGACTAGTCCAAGGCTGTTTCCAAGCACGGCTGCAACTTGTGGCCAATGGCGGAAAGACACATATTTGCAGTGGGTGTTTCCGCCCCTCAGCCTCAGGGGGGCAGTAATGAGCCCACTGCTGCTTGGTGACCAAAATGAGGTAAAGAAGACATTACACTCCAAACCTTACTTGGACAAGGTACACAAAGGTGAGAGTTATGCTTTGTTGTCATACACTTTGTTTTTTACAAGAGAGAGGAGCTAAAGGATGAAACTAGTTGGTTTGGCAAATGCACATCTGGGTAACTTCCCCACCTCTGATAAAGTGCAGCCCACAGCCGCTTCCTTAAACTTTTCAGAGACTGTCCCCCCCACGTAGTGGATGAGACAGTCCCAAACGGGACTAAATAATATACAGCAAAGTGTCTGCATTGTTAACAGCTGTGCCACCTGCATGCAAAGAGCGTTAACTGCCGTAGTGTTTTTCTTTTGTAAAGCAGTTCAAAGCCCAGAACACACACCGAACTGCAGGTGTTCAGCTACACAACTATTGCTTGAATTGCCTGTAGGACACGTCTACATCTTCTCTAGGCAGTGCAGGTTGGCAGGGGTAACTGCCGATGACCTGACAACAACTGAACAGTGACAAATCTGCACCCTGTTCATCGGGAACGAGTGAGTCTGTGAGTTTGTTTGTTTTATAGTTTATGAACGAGTTGCCCGCCAGCTTCATGCGTCGCTCCACATTAAAGTTCAGCTTAGGGCCTCTTGTGGATTGCTACTTTTTAAAACACATTAAGACTGTGGTCACATCTACTGCTTGTTGCTTTTAGTGTGGCTTGGTTAGTTTCACTCTGTCTGCCTGACTACATGCAAACCAGGGGCTGGCACCGGCATGGTACTCTCATGGGATAACCAATCACAGTGGAATAAAGTTTATTCTTGTCCCTGATAGTTACGTATGACAAACTTTTCTGCCTTTTGCCATGTTTTTCCTTCTCTGACATTTATTCCAGGTAAGAACACTCACATTCCGACTCCTACCACACTGCAATACAGGTGTCCCAGAAGATCACCCACACGTGCATTTTCAAGCATCTAAGTGCTGTTATTTGGTGCAATTTGAATGTTCCAGTGGCACAGCTTCTCCTCTGGCCAAATAAACCAAACTGAAGGAGCTGAAACTAAACAGCTCAAAATAGACTTGGTGAGGACGAGCCCTAACTTTTCTGGGCTGAATGTTGGACTCTGATGCCAATGAGTGCTTGGGGTTGTGGGGAAGGAAAACTAAGGGGTCCTCTGTTTGTCCCTGTTCCGTGTAGCTGCACTACCTTGCTGTGTGGAGTCTATGGAGGGTTGGTTGCAGTCCTGAGCGTAGTGGCCGCTCACACCACAGTTATAACAGGACACATTGCCATTCTTCTTATTGACTCCACCTCCCCCCAGTGTAGCAGCGGGCAGCATCCCCAGGGGGTTTGGGTACACATGCTGGTAGACACGCTGGCAGAACGATGCTGCCGGCGCCATCTGCTGCTGGAGGTTGTAGCTTGCAGCTGCCACTGCCGCAGCCTGGGTGCCCAGCATATGTGACGGCACGTCTGCGTGGCTGTGAGAGTGAGTGTGGAGGGGGCCGTAGGGAGGAGGGTGTGCAGGAGGTGGAGCAGTGGAGAAGAAGGGGGGCAGGGTGGCGGCGCCGTTGGCCTGGTGAGGAGGCTGGGAATGGGTGAGGTAACTGTTACTGCACAGGCTTGTGAGCTGGAAGAGAGGCGGTGGAACGCTGAACACCTGCCGTGCCGCTGCTGCCATCTGGTGGGTAGGGAAGAATAAGGGTGCTTGGCATCCGGAGGCACCGCTGACACTGTTGTTGTTACCGCCGCTGGCTCGACCGCCGCAGTTGTTGTGACAACCACAGGCCCCACAGCCCATTGGTTGCTGCTGCTGTTGCGGTTGTTGTTGTGGTTGTGGTGCTGGCTGCTGGGGGGCCAATTGTTGCTGCTGGGTTTGCTGAAGACCAATAGGGTTGCCAGGGGCAACAGGGGCACTTCCACAGGAAGCACTGCTGTTGCTGTAGGACGTACAGTCACTGTGTGCCGTGCTGTGAGTTAGCGCTGGGCTGGGGCTGGGGGCGGGTCCAGGGGTGTGGGTGGGCACAGCTGGAGGAACAGCTGCTTGTACATGTCCAGGAGATGGAGCTATTCCAGCGGCTGCAGGTGCTCCTACAGTAGGCATGACAGAGGTGGGGACGGGGGGCAGCGTGTAGGGAGAAGGCAGGCCAGACGGTAAGGTTAAGCCGGGGTGCTTGGCATGTGAGGTCTCCACATGTGGCAGAGGGGCCAGGCCTGAGCCGACACTGGCCGGGTCTTGGCAGGACAGAGACTGCTGAAGAGGAGAGGAGTAGGATGTGGGGCCAGGGGACATGACATTGAGGGCTCTTACAGGAGCCTGGTGTGAAGCCTGCGGGGCAGCAGGAGTAGAACCACTCCCTAAAGCTCCATCAGAGCCACCTTGGCTATGAGGCAAAGCTGTTTTGAACCTCTGAACCTGCACAGCAGGACTTCCTGAAGGGTGGAGGCCAATAGGTGGAATCCCAAAGGTCGGGAGCACTTCCCTCTTCTCTGGGTCTCCCATAATTCCAGGGCCTGGGACAGCTGGAGGCACTCGGGGCATCTGCATCATCAGTGTCCCCGGCGAGGGCTTCATATCGGGGACGATGCTTTGGTTGGGAGGAAGTGGAGAGTCAGCTGCCCCGTTGGGGAGCACATAGGGTGGAGAATGAATGAAGGAGAGGGGATGGAAATCTGTGCTGGTCTCTGGGCAGAGCGGCTCCATCTGGGCCTGGTGGTTGTTGGAAGACAGAGGGTGGACAGAAGTGACCTCCCCCACCACAGCTGGATCAGTTTGGTGGGCGAAGAACATGTCAGGACCCGGACCTTTGCTGGAGTCATCAGAGTGGCTGTCTGTATCTACCAGAGACACAAGAGCAGGTAAGCACAGGTTCAGTCCACATTACATCCTACATCCTGGTGACAGGACAATAAGAGAGGCATGCAGCTCACTACAGGTACATGCTTCATTACAAAAACCTTAAGTGTACTTTATACATAGTGTGTGTGTGTGTTCTACCTTTGTTGTTGTCATCCTCACTATCCATGCTCTCTGGTCCTCGGTGTTGAGGGCTGGATGGAGAGCTGTAGCTTTCTGATGACGTTTCACCAAAGGTATCTGGACCAGAGCCTCCATCTGCAACAACATCAGTGTGTTAAACTACAGACAAGCCGCCAAACATCAGGCCACAGAGCATTCACACAATGTGAGAGTATGAACCTGTCGAGAAAATGTTTCTTCACATTAAGCGGAGCTACTGCGGTGCATGTGCTGTAGTGTACAGCAACACAGAGCTAGCTGTGTGGGACGGGTCTGTGGCGGCTCAACAGCAGTGTTGTGTTCAGTATCAGTAAAAAGATGAATGTTTGAATGAATGTTTGGATTTGTGATAGTAATGCTGAAACTAGTTTAGGTTTGGTCTGTGTGAGAGGTATTTGATTAGATAAGAAAAAACACATATGTAAACCAGGTACGTTATATTAGGAACTTTCTCTAGCAGGGGTCTGACACTGTGGGACCCCCTCAGACAAAAGTTAGATTTTGTCAATCCTATTATTATCGATTTGGAACTACAGTTCCCATAATGCTTTGGGGACATAAATAGGAACCCTGTTTTGTTTTTTTTTACAACTTGAGCTGTGTTTTTCAGCCTGTATTTCTTTACATTTTGTCAAATTGGCTCCATTAAAAGTACACTGCCTTAGGTTGTAGCAGCTCCTGTCTGCAGTGTACTCATGAATGTAGACAACTTTGACACTGAAGGAAACTTCAAAACTTGATGATTCTCAGGCAAGTTCTGCAGTTAGAAGTCTTTTTCAACGATTTCTAAGCTGACTTATGGAGGTTCACTCTCAGTGGAGATCAGAGATAATGATATCCTCGGGAACAGTGTAAAAATCTGTGTTTCATGTCTGTGTTTAGAGTTATGACTCCAAGGAGTGCTTGCTGGTGCAGATTGTGGCAATCAGGCACTAAGGGTTTTAAAGTACTTTAATTGCCTCCATGAGGTGTGTGACACAGCCACTGCTGCTGCTTTAACTGCTGACCGTGTTGCTGAGCGGGCCAAATCAGCAGGTCAAACTACAATAACCAACTTCCTGTTGTTTTTAGAACGGTGGCTTGCTCCCGTCTCTTTTACCTCACGCAGTATCTCTGACTCACGTCTCTCTCTCCATGTCCCCCTGCAACTCTCCTGCCTCACAGTCTGAAAGCCTCTGATCTCTACTAATGGAGTATATCTAGAAGAAATGTCCATTTACATAATGGAAAAAGGCCTGGACCTGGGTGGAAACAGCATTGGGGACAGTGGACTAGCGCGCAGTTCTGTGCATGCGACACTGATTGTCGGCGTATGGACACATTCCACACGTGCAGTCAGCACGGCATTGTACATGTCAGGAATCTGGCATTCTTATTGAGCAAATGATTGCTTTGTGAGCTTCATATTAAAGGTTATTCTGAGAGGCAGGATGCCATCAATATGAAGGCTCGGTCTTTAGGATTGTAATGTTTCTTGTGTGGATTTCTGCCATCATGCGGCCAGTGACTAATCCTGCTTCGTGGAGACAGAATCAGTCATTGATTTAAACTGTTTAACATTATGACTCATTTTGACAGAAGCTTAGAGGCTCAAGCAGGAGGATTAATGTTATGTTCAACTCTACCATGTAACTTCTACAACAGGACACAGTTGCATGCAGTCATTTCCAATTACATCATCCAACTCGCCATCACAACTAGCCATCCAGACACTCACCTTTCCTCTGAGGTGACAGAGCTGGTACCAACCTACCATTGGCTACAAAGGCAGCGCCCTTTCCCTTCCCCTTGTCCCTGAATAAGAGACAGAGATGGGAGACAAGGGGACAGAGTAAGGTCAGCAGAGATGAAATGTGGTATGTGATGAGTGGAGTCAGTGGCAGATTACAGACTGACAGGCCTTTGACAGCAATATGTGACACTACGCTCGTCTCCTGTCTATACAGATCACACATTTGATCACATCATTCTGATCTGCACAGACATGTGCAAAATGAGCATGATTTCTGTCTTCCTGAGCAATTAATCTTTTTTTTTCTTTTTACATTTTACTCAACAGTTTCCCCCTCCAGCATTGACAGCTGCAAAGTTACCAGAACACTGTCATAAAATTCAGATTAGCCGCCGCTCACCCACCTGTCTGTGGGCAGGCCTCTGCTCTTTGTTTTAGTGACTGGGTGGCTTCTCTTCTCGGTGTCCGGGTGCTGCGAGGAGGACAGAGAGTCAGAACAGCTTCACATGTTTCAACCAAACCCTTTTTTACACAGCATTACATGCCCAACATGTTTACTCTGTATGCTGTAAATTGTATGCAACTTGTAAAAAGAGTACACTTTTCTTACCTTCATTCCAAATATACCACTGCCACATCTAACTATAAATGGAAGGAGTCTCTGACTGTCTTCTGTCCTTCAATTATCTCGACAACCGTTCATCCAATCAACTTCACACTTGGCAGGTGAATTGCTGAGAACCCAAGGAAGTGCAGTGTCGAGCAGAGCTGGGTATTGCCACTGATTTCCCGAAACGATTTGATTCCGATTCACAAGGTCCCAGTTCGATTCGATTTGATTCAATAATGATTTGGTTAGGGATATTTCAGTTACAATACTAATTTTGCTAGGATATGAAAGAGATTCTCAGAGGACTAATGCTGTAAATTGTACAAGAAACCCTCTAACCTGCTGCATTATTAAAAATATTAATGTTTGCATTAAGGATTGACCCCAAAGCAGTTACATTACTTTTATAACACTTATATTTAATATAATAACACTTTTTATTTAACATGACCAACACGCTACAGCAGTCAACACAATCTAGTGCAACTCTACAGCCTCTACAGTCAGTGAGTATTGAGTGACCAGATAAAAATAGTACTATTCTCTCCTGAGCCAGCAGGGGGAGCCTTACTTGCTCTGTCCTCTGCCTAAACTAAATAAAGGTTATTCAAACGTTCAGTATTGATCTGCTGGACTCAGCTGACTGCTGTCAGTGCAGCAGCTCCGTTTACATCAGTGACTCTGTGGTCTGATTTAAAATAACTCTCTGATCAGAGTCTGCTGAAATTATTATATTATTATTATATATTAGTTATTACAATGACAATGTAATCACATGTATATTGGAGTTCTACAGAAGCCAGACCAACACGGACCCTGGATTGTAGTATGAATGGAACCGTGTTTGCGTCCGCGCAACCGGTACAATTCGGCAGCTGTCCGCGGACGTGGAAAGTATGTCAAAGGTTTAACGAGTGGCCAGATCTCATTGCGTGAAGAACCAAAGGCTGGTCACGCAGGACTAACAGGGTTAAAGCTTCACCCATCCACAGGAAAAGGCATACTCAAAGATCGATCTTGGGATTTTATGAATCGAAATCGGATCATTCAAATGAAAATCAATTTGAATCTGAAAATCCACTTTTTAAACCCAGTCCTCGTATCGAGTGTGAAGTTGTTTGGATGAGCGGTTCTCCAGTGTGCTCACGGATGTACAGAAGCAGGGCCAAGCAGTCAGCCCGGGCACTGCACTAGTTTTGGAAAAACCCAGCTAAATAAAATGTCTCTTTTCACATTTTATGGAAAAATTCACATTTCCAATTAAAAACATTAATTTATGGACTTTCAGACAAACACCCCCATGGAGGACTCCCCAAACAAAAAAAATATAATTTGCTATAATTATTGCTAGTACAAAAATGAATGAACAAAATCACGACATTTGGAACAAACACATGTGGTGTAGCACCGTGCAGCAGCACAGAAAGGCATTTGTAATGTGTTAAGCCTCTATTGTGACAGTGACAGAGGAGAGAGAGAGAGAGAAGGGGGGTGGGTGCTCTGTCAGCAGAGTGCTCTCTCTCGCCCCCACACACACACATAGTCTTGACCTATATCAGTGAGATTAGTGGTGAGTACTCCCATTCACGTGGCAGTGTGTCTCTCACACACACACACACACACACACACACACACACTGACGTCTCATTCGTACAAAGGAATAGCTCTGCTAACTGAGTCCTACAGGGCTTCGACAACCTGTAATTATTAACTAGTGTTCATGGAATTACTGAGTTAATCATTCAAGCAACTCTGCTGCTGTTACAGAGAGAAAAACAAACATCTTGACCCAGCAGCGATTCAACCCAACAGACCCACAACATGCCCTCACCTGTTCAACCTCCTGGCTGCTCCTCACTGTACAGCTCTTCCTCCTCTCTGCTGGACCATTGAGCTCCGCAGTGTGCCCCCCCCTCCAACTATCCCCCTGGGAGCCCTTGGCACTGGAGAGACTGGTGGAGAATAGAGGACTATAAGTGTTGTACTTTTAAATGCGAATGACATCATGAAAAAGTAAGGGTGCTCCGATCGATCGGCCAATATTCGTTCTAAATAGTTTGATCGGTGGTCTCTATAAAGGCCAATCAGAAGAGCCAATCAAATGACGCAAAAAACACGCGAGACAATTTCTTTACGTGCCTCTAAAATGGCTTCACCGATCTGGCAGTTCTACCAGGTGTCTGAAAAAGGCAACGAATTTGCAATTTGCGAGGTGTGTTCCAAGGAGATCCCTCGTGGAGGAACGCTACCAAAACACTTCAACACCACGAACTTCATCAGACATTTGAAGGTTAGTGCTAGCTAGCTTTGAAAACTCGTCGTGTTCCTTGACATGACTAAGGCAGAGAGAGAGCGGGACTGTTTAGCAACTCAATCACCACTCACTCAGCTGTCAACACCAGCAACCCTACAGCAAGGACAGCAAGAATTGAGTTTTGTTGCCTCAGTATATATAATTTATTATTCTAAGTTGGTGTGTTGTAGAGCCCTGTATTGGGATTGGGATCCCACGGGATGCAAATATCGCAGGAGCGGGCGGTCAAAAAATTGAATAAACTGCAGGATTTTTGCGGGATGAAAATTGTAGAAATTAGTTCCTTTATGTGTGTCAATGATCACGCTGTCTTGAAAAAAAACGCTGGTTTATAAAGAATAAACACCACATGAACAGATCAGACATTAAGCAAGTCCTCTCACATGACTGTGTGTGAACTCGGCTGAACCCGAGCATGTTCATTGGCATTGTCATGGATATGCATACAAGGTACGGTGGCTCATAATGACCAAACAGGACAATCATTTAGCCAAATGATCTACACAAATCAAAGTGTTTTGTTTGAAAGCAGATGAGGAGAACTATTTTTTCCCCAGTCTACAGCGAGCTAATGTTAACTAGTAAAGATGGAAAGGCAGCAAAACAACCTTTAAAATGAAAATCTTCAAGATTATATCTTTAAACAAATAGTGCTACACCTCTGCTTTAATTCCAATTTTTATTTTATAAATTGTATGCATTTCATTCCACAGGAAAGCTACAGTTTATTTGTTGAGCTCTAAGCTGCTCCCACTAACCAAGCGTAGGCTGCTGTGGTTTAAGTCGTGTTTCTAAGAGAGAGACTGGAAATATGTTGCACATGTTGCCTGCCAATAAATAAACAGTCGTCAATTCATGATAGTTTATCATCTCTTAATTTTAATACTTAATATACAATGTTGTTAAGAATAGTTAAATAAATACATAATGCTACACACTAAATAGAAGGCTTCAAATAGTTGTGATTGGTGATCAGATCTGCACTGATGTTCTACGTTCAACATTTCTACTTACCTTTGACATGGACTTTTGGTCCCGTGCTTTTTCTTGTGTCCCTGAACATACAGCTCTAAATCTGAGAGAAAAATACACACAAAAAAACCCCATTACACCTGGTAATCAATATTCAAGAGACAAGACGTGATGAGAATGCTTTTGCAGATGATTTCCCACTGTGACAAGGAAAATAATCGGCAGGGAATCGCTTTGTGATGAACAATGACACATCTGAAGACATGGAACAGAGATATGTGAGGATACAGAAAAACTGCAATCATATCAGTATCGCTTTCTCTGGTTCTTTCACCATATGTGTGCACGTAAATCACAGCTGAAACAACCTACAGCCAGACATGTGTACAGAACATTATGAAGTATAACATGAATGAGTAGAAGATTCATCTTCTAGCATTACCAGCTGTGTATGTTATGAGGCAGGCCAGGGCTGTGGCTACTGCTGCTCAAGCTGAACTCAGTCCAGCACATGATCAGGCAAATATAGCCGTGAAATATGAGGATTTGAAACGGGCTCGGTCTTTCCAAACGGCCTCCAAAAATAAACGCTAGTTAGCTTTTCATGTTTACTATGTAGCTCCGGCTGCGACTGCAGCCCTGGTTAGTGGGCCGTTCATTCACTCATTATATGTGCTCTTGTGCATTTCTTTTGTCCTCTTTGCTGCGCTCTCCCTGCCACAGAGGAAAAACATCACAGTGGGAAATGAGTGGAATAATTTCACTCTCACCTTCCTCCTGACTGGAGGCGTCAGAGCAGTCCCCTTGGTAGGCCTTACCCAGCTGGCAGTTGCCTATAAAGAAGAAAACAACTCTGCTTGTGACAACAGTAATCACACTTTGAACAGGGCTCAGTGAAATGTGTTGCTGTAGGTTTATGACCGTACAGGTTTCAGGTTACAGCTGTCACAATTTGTGGTTTAGTGCCTCATTCATCTACAGGCATGCTTACTTTGGATCACGGCAGGGTGGTAACATCCAGTTTGTGTGTGTGGATGAGTCATGAATGTTATCTAATTAGTCTTGATTCTGATAAAAAATAAGTCTTGTGTTCTGGAAGTCGAGATAAATACTTAAGTACTTACTTCATTATCAGATAAGCAAATTACAGGCTTTGTTGTAGTAAAACATTATGAAATGACTAAATGTGATGAACAGAACATGAATTTTAACCATGAGGTTTTGAACTTCGTAATTACTCTAGTCTACTTTACTTGAGTTCAGTAACAAGATTGTGTGCAGGAACATATAGTAAATATCTTATGCCTGCTTTTGTATTTGATGTGCAGTAAATAAAACCCTCCTGTGCAGACACAAATGCATGTCAACAACAGTGTATTCATATACACCAGCTACAGGTATTAAGGAAACAAAACTCGACCATTTAAACACCTCAAATATTTTATACCTGAAAAAAAAGCATCATTTGATGAAAGCCGATTTAATAATTGTGCAAAGAAGATACTATGACACTGCTATTTTAAGAAAACCAACAGTGCCTTTTTCCATATGTCTGATGGATTTTACGCTATTATATTCACAGTATATTTCAGTGAGTACACTGCATCCTTGTGAGGAGGTCAGATCAGTGAGACTTCTACAGAAGACAACAGAAGAGCTTTAATGTCACCCTTTCCCAGGGCTGACTTTAAAGGCACCATGTCAAAAAAGGAGACATGCTTGACCGTTAAACATATATGAAAAAGGAGCACATGTTTTAAGAGGGGGAAAAAATCACTATTAGTCTGATACTCACATCTGCAGCCAGCGGGTTTTGTAGAGTAACTGGAGTCACAGTTGAAGAAGCTGCAGACCTTTCTGGTCTGTCTGAAGACTGGAGGAGCAGACAGGAACCTTTCCCTAAAGGGGGGCAGGGAGGCAGAGACAGAGAATATGGGAAACCTGGCTGTTATGGGCTTTCTCTCTGGGAAACTAATACATGAGGTAGCAGACTAAACTTAGACATATTTAAATCCTACACACACTTATGTAACGCTACCATCCAAGCATTTTCTCAAAATATTATGTCAAACCTTGTCACTTGGGAAACAGCAAAGGCTGGATGATTATTCAGTCATTTTGAGGATTTCTAAGCATTTTTAGGATTAGTGAGGCTACCATGGACTTTAATTCCATCATTTCCCTTCCACGCATGTTCTCTGACTGGAATGTGTAAGTCGGAGACTTGGGCTCATTTTGAGGGTAAAGTTATAAATTCTTTCTTTTATATATATATATTTGTTTTTGTATCTATAAGGAGGAAGGTACCCTATGAGAATCACTTTCTGATAAGCCAGTTTCATACTTTAAAAAGAGCCTTTCACAGTCAACGGTGGACCTATACGTGTTGTTTACAGTACTGGGCGTAGTGTGGCTATGATCAAACCATAACAACATGCTTGTCCTGAACATGCAAATTAGTGCTGCTCTGCCAATGTCCTGTAGTTATATGAACATACTGTAGTTAAAACAAGGAAGCAAAAAGCTTTCCCGTGGCACCACTTAAGCCTACACCCCTAAAAGGGGAGAGCAAGAGCAAGCAGCTGAGATGATGTTGTGGGCCAGGCTACAGATGAAAAGCTAGATAGGTTTCACTTTCCACACTTTCACTTCACACAAAATGAAACTGATGGAACCATGGTCTGTGTGTGTGTGTGTGTGTGTGTTTGTGTGTGTGTGTGTGTGTGTGTGTGAGAGTTGTGTTTCACAAAAAGGGCGTAGTTGGCTTTGTCAGTGGTCAACTACCCTTCCAACTATGACGCACACACACACAATATAAGGTCCCTTGTCTAGCATTCCTAACATAATGTGTTATGGGTACGTCTGTAAAACAGGTTGAAGATCATGCTGACACATCGTAACTGTATGTGAAGGAGATAATTATATAATATCTATAATCGGTTGTCTCCATTTTGTCTAAGTGGGGGTCACTTTGAAAACCCCTGCTCTAGATTAACACTCATTTCTGATTGTCGTCTAGTGTTTTCTTGGCATTGCTGCCGTTCATAAAGTCCCTACCATCAACAAATGTTAGCTTGAATAACACTCACTGGCTGCAGATCTTCTTCAATCACAACAGCTCTGGAACTACAGTGGTTACTGAAATTCTATGGGGAGTTTACTGCATTAATTTAGGTTCTTCTCTGTGAGAACAAAGCCAGAAAGCGGGTCTTGGTTCTCCCCTAAGTGAACTGCGGCACAGTGCAGAGTAAGAATCTATTCCAGATTTATTACATACAGGAAATGACCCTGAAAAAGAAGGTTTTCGGGTAAAAGGAGACAGATGTTGACCTTTTATCCTTGGAGAACTTGGAATAACAAAATGAAATGACCACAGTCGAGACTGCGGCTTGTGCTCGGTCAAGGCTGCAGTTTGCAGTGTTTTCATGCGCTCTTATATGGTGTGAACGCCGGAGAACACCAAACACCAGCAGAGAGTGCAGACGATCATGTTTCTTTAGATTTATTTGATTAATATCTAGCTATCTAGCCATAGCAGGGTGACTGGCCACTGAACCTCACTAAAGGAAATCAATGGATAAATACATGAATGATTTTTGTTCTCAAACTGCACGCTTCCATCTTTGTCAGTCAGTTTGCACGGTTCCATTTTTTGTTTATTAAAATAAATTGGGTTCACAATTCATCATAAATAACTCTCAAATTCCTTCCTTCTTCAAATACTAAAGCCAGATTCATCAAAATAAAGATTAGTTCATTGTAAATACTATTATCATGATATTGATCAATAATGGGTAAATTATTGTGGCACTATAATATCTTCATTATTTGACACATCAGGTGCATATCTGGGTTAAATGTAAAGTACCTGAGGTTCTTCTCCACCTCCCTGCTCTCTTTCTGGTCCCCCTGGCTCAGAAGCCTCAGGATGTTCTTCTCAAAAGACTCAGTGCACTGATCCTTAGGAAGCTGCAGAGAGAAAGAGGGGCAGTTAACAGAAGGCAGGACGCACAAACAAAGTTATCATCACAAGTCATTTGTGTGTAAACTTCTGCTATCAAATGCAATCCAGCTTCAGTGGTCTTGATTGACACTTCCGCCAAAGAATGTGTCGGCATACAGTATCTAGCCTTACACCGAGAAATCGGCTTCTAGACTTGGGCCAGTCATTTCATAATCAGAGTTCGTTGTTCTGTTGCTAGCCTCAACAATAACAGACAGATGCAAAGAAACTGTTCTGTATTGTTTGGTGGTAATAAGGCAGGAAAATAGCCAAATGGACCTTTTTCACAGCAGACATTTTGACTTGGAAAAACCCAGGTGTTACTAACAACATCACAGTAAGCTGTGACAGTGAGCCAGCATGAACAATACCAGGATTTATTATTACTTCCTACTGTAACATGTCAAAATGTGTTCTGTAAAAAAGCCCCAAAAGGTCGGTCACTCTCTGACATTGCTGTGACACTGTCCGTGGTGCTGATTCACTCACACCAACAGGTATCACCTCACATAACACAGACCTGACCGTAAACTGAACTGTCATCGAGCAAAGATTCAACATCCGCATCCCTGTTTGTTAAACATTTGACCTGCGATTCAATTCAAAGGCGCTATATATTTAATGCCATTTATTCATAAGATTATTGATTTCATAATGTCATTTTTCTCAATTCCATATTTAAGACTTTGGAGTTGCAGAGCACAACAGCAGCATAAATCCTGAATTGAAGTCCTTGAAGTTAAGAGCGGTGTCGTTGACAAGGAACCTTTTCTTGTCTGCGTGACTGGCTAGAGGACCTATAACTTACAAACTCTTGTCGGCGCACTGGAGGGGTGAAAAAAAAAAATCAGTAACTTCAACAAAAGTGCGTACCTTAAGAAGGAAATTCTCCAGCTCCAGATGGGTTTTGGTCACACTACTAGAAGAAGAGTCTGACCACTTCACCTGAAACACAGCAGAGGACATTCTCCATCACTACAATGAGAAATCTGCAACATCAGAAAGGAAATGGGGCTCTGCTAGTGCTTCCAGGTACAATGTGACAGTAAAAAGTAAACACTCGCACAGACCGGATTACACCATATTGATTTGAGTGATCTATTTTTGGTGATAGTTGTTGAAGGGACAGACATATAAAACATACACAACTCATGCAACACCACTAAAATAACTCCAAATGAAGAACATAACGCCACCAAGAAAACATAGTCAGTCAGTGCTATGGGAAAATATGGCACTGAAGTCTACACAGACACACTTCTCATCCCTCTCTATAATCACGTAGATGTGACTGTAGTTACACCCATTCAGAGACCACATGTGCTGAAGTTATGTAATGGTTAAGATTATAAATCTTTACAGAAATGCTCATATCCATTAAGCACTTCCTATTCTGGTCTTCATACAAAACTAAATTACAAAAAAGAAGAAAAAGAACAACCATAGACATGTCAGATGGGTTGTGGATAATATGTTAGACCACATATCATTTCTGTAGAGACACGGGGAGATGTGAGATCTTTTCTGAGCTGTATGAGCTCATGATTTACTCATGGGTAACTGTATGAGTCTGAGGAGTACATTAAGAAAGGGCAGGAACAGCACCACGGTGCTATTCTTAAAACAAACTCATTTGTGAATGGTGAATCGAAGAGATGCTGATCAGAGTTGGCAGAAACTGATCATAAATTAGGTGATATCAGATCAATAAATGTCACTCAAACAGTGTTTTCGCTGTGATCCAATATGGCGGACCAATCTCCAATAGAAAGCTGCCAGTGCCAGTTTATGTACGAGAATCAGCTGTGTGAACGCTCACAGTCTTATTCTGTTTTGTATCCCAAGATAGCGGACTATGACTCAACATGCAAGTGAGGGGATGTATTACAGTCTGAACACCAGATGAATTTATAGAGACAATCACAAGTGACGTGATGCAGGCTGTATTTTCTCATTGCAAAGCTATGCTCAGTTAGCCTTTAGTAAGCATACTGTGTCTTACCCAAACTGCACTGGAATTCAGTACAGTATGCTAATACACTGAGACTACAGACCAAGTACTGTGTAGCTCAGTTATACAAGAAAACAGGAATATTGGATCAAGACTGCCTGTTGGCACTGATGAATCAGTGCTCCCAGTAAAACAGAACAATACCTTCAAACTAGTGATAAAGTAACTACATGTAGACTATAGAGGAAAATATCAGTCATTTTCAGTTACAATCCTAACTTTGAAAATATGGGTAACAAATACACATGAGGCAAAAGTGCTGGCTTTTACAGCGTCTCTTAGGGTGACCAGATGAGAAAGGGTGAAATTTGGAACAGGGGAGTTGGGTTGGGCGTGGTCACGTGGACATGGTGGGCGTGGCCTCCAGTACATTGAATTCAGTGTCAACGAACAGTAAAACACGTGAAAGTCAAAATTCAACGCTAAAATTATTTTTTGTTTGTGAAGTCAACTGCCTGTCATTAGGAAAAAAAACACAATGGGCCTCATGCAGGAAGAGATATACGAAGAAATTTCCTCTTATTTTGGTGCATATCCATGATTTGTTCTCATTTTGTTAGTACTCACTGATTTCTGGCATTCACCGATGTTTTCTTATTTTTGCTCTTCTCTTAGGTAAGAGAAAATTTTACAAGTGGTCGAGAGCACTCTTACCAAGAGAACACAGTCCATAAATTGCTTAACCAACGCAAGGAAACATAAGTTTTAAATTAAAGTAACATAAAAAAATGCATGAATGTCATACAATCAAATTTAGATTATTATGTTTTTTATGTTAGTAATTATAATGATTGAATTTTTAAATTTGTAGGCTAAAGATATACTATTTCATGTCAAACCATTTTCTTTTAATTTCAGTTACTTCAGGGTTTTTGATTTTCCTGTAACACCAGTACTGATGTTCTAGAAAATCACGTTTACTTTGTTTAAGTTATTTAACAGCATGTCGATTTCACTACTGCTGAAGTTCTTCTTCTTACAGCCCTTTTTTGGTGGCATCTCTCCAATTCTTGTGCATGTGCGAGAATATTTGCACACGGCACAAAACCTGCCCTTATAGAGTGTTTAAGGGACGTTACCTATGCTAATTACAAACAATCGGCCACGCGACTCCAATTTATGATCAAGTGGGACTCATCAATCAGCACACCTGGGTAAGAGCAGATTTGGAGGGTTAAGAAAGTTTGGTGCATCTGGAGTTGACTTCTCTTATTTTTTCTCTTAACAGAAAATTAGGAGAAAATATGAGAGAAATTTAAGAGAATGTTGCTGCATGAGGCCCAATGACTGTGTTGTATGTAACAGTGTGTAAATCATTATCGGTTACATAAAATTAATTTTTATTCATTTCATCAGTGTGCAAAACGCTTTGTTTGGATCTGGTAAGGCAGCAATGATCCTTCCAATACCTGATGGATGTTCACCAGGTCCCAGGACAAAAACTACAACAGCCATAATTCATGTAAGCTACGGACTTTTAAATTTTAAAAGGCTACCCTGCAATCCATGCTGTAGCCAACGGAGAGCCGGAACAGCGCTGTATGTACGATCAGTATTTAATGTTATACTATAACTAATCAAAACTCGGGTTTAGTCTAATTTTCGGGACAAACAGGACAGGATTCGGGACGTCTGGTCGCCCTAGTGTCTCTCTTATAGTGGCCTTTGTTGAATGTTCAAGAACAGGAAATGGTCAGTGTCAGATTGGCCTGTTCCATAAGAATTAAGTTGGTGATCAGTATCAGTCCCAAAACGCCTGACCTGAACATCCATATAGCAGTGTAAACATTTTTTTCTTTTTTTTTTTCTCAATAGAGCAGCAGGAAAAACAACACTTTGGAGGCAATCATTCCCAGCAGCACCAGAAACATTATTATAGCTACATGATGAAAATGGCACATACATGCCTATTAAGCTCTTGGGTGTAGTATGAATACACGTGTTAGTATGTGTGTGTGTGTGTCTCTGCGTGTGTACATCAGTGGTTTGGTCCAGTATGAACAGATGGAGAGTGAGAACGCTGCTGTTGGCTTGACTGTTGAAGCTCAGTCAAGCCAACAGGACTGTTAGTCTCTCCTCTCCATCTGTCTTACTGCTTTTTTTCTTTCTGTAAATGAGCACTAAATACTCCTGTTTGTTACTGTGAAACCCTGTTTGGAAAACATTCATTTTTGAAGAGACAAGCTCATCAGCAGTGATGAGCTGCCACCATCTTGCTACTGCACTGACTCACTATGGAATTGGAGCCCGGGATTAGGTGAGGGCAATGGCCAACTGGGGCAAAGAAATACAGGAAATGACAATGACAATATGCCCCAGATTTGTCCATCACAACCAACACTCAGACTCACAGTTGTGTCCATAACAATATGCATTTTTCCTGCCAGGTCAAGTCCAATTTGGCTGCTTCAACATACAGGGCAGCCGGCCTGTTCAAATCCTGCTTGACCGAACCAAAATGTCACCGTGTTGGAGGTAAAAA
>NTHP01000116.1:812924-841679 GCA_003416845.1 Oplegnathus fasciatus | reverse complement strand
ATTGCTCCTGCGATTCTGGCACCCAATAACGCAGCTAGATGACATTTTTGGTAGGTGATGTAGCCTACTACTCTGAGGTGATTCGTGTTTGCCTCCAGTTTTTCCTTTGTTTTGCCTCCAGCTAACACCATGACGTAATCATGATATTGGCACAAAACGGAAGAAGAAGAAGAAGAGCGCAGCGACATGAAGTAACTAAAAGAACGACAGTCAAATCTCAAACAATGGAAAATCATGTGAAAACTGTGATGGGCATGTTTCTGTTTGTTTCATGTATTAATATGAGGAAGTTATGTCAAGTATGTAAACTACAGTAAACAGGCTTCAACGTGCAAAAACACTGGACTTTTAATTAAATTTCACTCCATTACTCAACCACATTGGTAAAATAATATCCTGCCTGACCCTCCATCTCATAATTCATTAGATCTTAGCATGTTAGGAATATACGGCAGTACTGGAAATGCTCTCTGCCGTCATCTTTGTTTGGTAAACCAGCCGAAGGCCCTGAGCAATCCCAACAACATGTGTGCACAAGGAATGTTCTGTGATGCTGAAGCCAGTGGAGGCGGTTGATGTGGTTGGTATACTGCGCTTCTGGCTTGCCAAATGTAGAGTGAGGTTTGGAGGAGCTCAGGTTCTCTACCCACCTATCCACCCTGTGCGTCTGTAATGAATAACAGGCTTTAAAATGAAAGAGTGAGGCGCTGAGGAAAGGATGTATAGATGGATCTAAGGAAGGGGAAAAAAATGTCTTTTTTAGGATCCTGGTAGAGACACTTTTGGAAACAGTGAAACATTTGAAACATTCTCCAGTGGCACGTTGTCTCAGTGTTATTCACTGTGGCCTCAGCACCATAAGGTTTGAAATGGAAATCGAAGCAAAGGAAATCATATGCTAACGACAGCTGTGAACTGTGGAGTTTACATATTGCACAGTTGTGATAGTACGGGGTCGGTGACAGAAAAAACACACTAGGAGGCACCAGACATTAATGAGCGGACACATATCTGAGTTGGCCGGATTGATTTATGACATCCACAGAATCTGATGTAGACTATGTTTGGAGCAGCCGTAAATCTGACCAGAACAGGTTTGTCTTACCATCATAAGTCAAGTTTGTCCAGGAAATCTGAAAGAGAAAATGAAAATGAATGCACGTTTCCACCCATCACTGTTGTGTGAATATTAGGAGTTGGGTATATCGAAATATAAACAGCTGGTGGAGCTGATTCTCCAGTCGGTGCCATTAAACCATTGCAGAAGAAGAGTCAACAAAAGAGCTCCAGTGAAACCTTAAACGAACGAAAACCATGTGGAAAACATGATGGAAATGTAACATGAACTTTTTTTTTCATGTGTTAATGTGAGGAAGATTACAGCCTCCTCATCCCTCCACACAGATCTGATGTTTTCAGCTATTCACTTTAAGTGCTTCACGTCTGCTTCTGTTGCACTTTGTCGCATTTTGTTTTCATCGATACATCGACTTCTAAACTTCAGGCAAGCCTAAAAAATTGCTTGAGATATTTCAACTGTCTTTTTTAGAATTTCTGGCGTTTCCACTCAGGCTGGATGGAAATGCACTGAACCTCCACGAATCCAGCTGCGATAAACTAAAGAGTTTTTGTAGAGCTGTACTTCAGCTCAATACATTATTTGTCATTGCCTTTCAAAGCAAACCGTTTTCTGATCTGGCATCCCTGTTGGCTCCCTACTGGCAGGACAAATCACTATTATATGATATGATTATATTATAAGTTTCCTGATCTACCACAGCTATGGTTAAGGTTTATACACAACAACGACGTGGTCAGGGTTAAGAAAAGATAGTGGTTAAAAGAAAGCAATGTTGACTGTGAAATTAACAGTGGCCTCCCGTGTCAAAGTCACACACTTTGTTGACCCATCCATCAGCCCTGAGCTACTCCTGATAAGGGGATGACTGGATTCAAACTGAGAGGGCAAATTTAGGATTTAGAATTGCAGGTTTTAAGTCCAGCTTAATATTAGAGCAGATGTCCTCTCCGATTTGCAGGGGCATGTGCCGTCTGTTTCAGATTTAAACACACCTTCTTCACAGCAGACATTTTTGGCTTGTCATAGCAGGAAAAGCGCAGGAGTTAATAATAATAAAGATGATGGCTCTCTTTAGGTGTGCCAGGTGCGCCAGGTGCCGGTGAGCCAGCAAAGACAGTACCAGGGTTGTGGCACCAAAAATTGTGCACACTAAGGGAACGCAACTTGGTTCCCCTGTATACTGCCTCTTGCTTATGGAGAGAATTACAAAAACAAATAAATAAAAACATAAAACGAATACATAACCTTGAAAATTCTGAAAAGATGCCAGCCATGAAAAACGCCCTCAGTAACATGTTTGACCATTTAAATTTAAGAAAGGTGTTTTGTGGCATAGATTTGTTGACTGCTTTGAGTTCTCATTTTCAGTCTCCACTGTTGCTTTCTGTTTTTAGGCTCAAGAACAAATTGTATATATTTGCTATGCTATCTTATTTTGTTCCCCCCTTTAAAACAGCATATTGTCTGTTTTGCAGACCAGTTAAGTTAACAAGACAAAGTCTTAACTTTCTTCTTCTCTTCGCACATAAGGGTTATTGATTCCACTGTAAACTGCACTGCAACAGCTTTCTGTATGTTCCCTAAAGTCAGCTGAAGTACCCTACTGGCAGATGAAAGAGCATAAAAACGACAGAAAAAGGGGGAGAACGACGAGGCAAGACACTGAGCAGTCAGCATGTTTTTGTCAAACATGACCTGTGTCTTACAGTAAGAAAGTGAGAGTGTGTTAGCTGGTTTTGGATCAATTTAATTTGCCGTTATGCAATTATTAGGAGTTGGTTCACAGAGATAAACGACTGGTGTCAGGTGCCATTGTTCCATTGCAGAAGAAGAGCAAGCAACAATATGTCATTAAAAGAGCACTAACCAAACCTGAAACAGTGGAAAACAATGTAGAAAACACAAATATGGTTTGTTTGTTTCATGAATTCATTTGGGGAACATCGCTGTCTCCTCAATCATCTGCTACTACTTTTAATTTTTTCAGTGGAGCTTCAGGGGATGTTTCAGAGGATTTATTTGTTAAGTCTGTTCCCATGGCACTTTGTCACCAACCTTTCCACCTCATGCACATAAAAACAGATGGATGGAAACCCACCTATTGTCAATAATCACACCCTTTGTTCAAGCTGTTAGACAACATTAAAGAGGGTCCAGGGGTCCCTTCTGGATCTCTATCGCAGTAACTTTTCTTATATATTGCTTGGTGAAACTGCTCTAATTTATTAGCCTGAATGAACTCACCAGTCATTCATAAAATTCATTGTTAGCTATTGGCCCACTTTAAAGCAATGCCAACCAAAAAGGACACTTTCGAAAAATTTCACTTTCCGCACATGAAACCCAGCAGAGGCCCATTCAGTCAACCCACAAGGGCTTGCCATGTTGGGTCCATGTTACACTGGTATAGTACATTAGTTAGTGTTGTAGATTCATTCTTCATATGTAGGCAGTAATGCAAAACATATTAGCTATTAGCTATATCAGTTATATGATACTGATGTTGGTTAATGTTGATTAATAATGGTCATTTTTTTATTTTGTTTTATCAATTCTTTTAATTCTAGTATTTGGACACTGTAATGTTTAATTTACACTGTTATCCAGTTGTAACCTAGTTCTACGAGAGCAAGTCAAACAAGAAAGAGAAAAGAAAGAGGCTGTAACAGAAAGGTTGTGGTCACTATTCTCCCTGCAGCTGACTGATCCTCCCCTGTCTTTAAAGCCTGTGCCAGTGCACTGCAGCCTTCTCTGCCGTGTTTATATTTCTCTTTTCCCATCCCAGCATAGCGCTCACGTTGTTATTTTCTCCGGGCCCAGCCTTGTGGTCGGTGGAACCATGTTTGCGCTGCAAAATGAACACTTGAAGAGCTCCGCAGAAAACACACTACTAGACCGAATGTCGCATGGCACAACATGAAAACTCACAAAAGCATTTTGCAGGAAGAGGAGGAGGAAAGAAGATCAGTGGGGACAGTGCATAGGAAGAGAGATGTGGTGATTTCACAAGGCAGTCGAACGTCATTCTCAAGCCATATATCATACTGTATGTGCCAACATTACAACACAGTCTATTCATTGGACTTTTTATGGACTGTTGGAAAGAGTCCTTCTAATTCGTAGAAACACACACACATTATGTGTCAGTACTGTATGTATTATGATGTGTGGATATTTGTGTGTATAGGGTTAGGGTGCATTTCCACATCTGAAACATGAAGATTATGCAAATTAGATAATGGATTAAAAAACAACAGTGGCACTGAGATGACACGAGGAGAAAACAGCACAGGCATGACTCTGATGTTTAAATGGAAGCTGCAAAGCAGACATGCAGAGCTGGAAGAAGGGACTGAGGCCTTGCGTCCAAAGTAGCCACGATGGGCTGACGGATCTCTGGGTATTTATTTCAACGCTTCTCTCTCTCGTTGTCTCACTCATTTCAGACTCAGTAAACATATTATTTTATTGTCAATAAAGATTTAAAGAAATGTCCACCTATAGTCCCAGTAACGATTCATGTGGCAACCATCGCATGCTGCTGACTGTGTGAATGAATGAAGCAAAACATTACTGATGGCTCATGACTTCCTGGAATGGTTCCTGGAGACAGGCTATAAGTCTGAAGCCCCCCTAGTGGCCCCTAGACGACTCAATGTGTATTACACCGAGGAACACAAAGTGTAGGAAGGAACAGACAAAAAATGCCCGTGATTTTGCTATTTGTAGAGCCTTACCCCTAGTGGGGCTAAAATATGTCAATTTTGTCCTGAGGGTGGCACCCTGGGTCAGCAGAATACAGAGTTTATCTCCTTGGGAAGATGAATGTGTTCAGTGAATTTCATGAGATATTTTCTGTGCGATGTAGACATTGTAGACTGAAGATGACACAAGAGTGTCCAAAGTGAAAGCCTGTGGGGACCATGAATGTGCTCGATACAAAAAGAGTACATGAAGACAAAAGGTCAGGGGGTAACCAAACACATTAGGAATCATCATCTAGGTGTCATTCACAGCAAATGTCATGACATTCTGACCTTTACTTAAAGATATACTGTCATGGACCAAAGTTCAAGTTCAGAGTTTCATAGTCATCTCCTTCAGTTGTGCAATAAAAAATAAGTGTAAAATAGAATAAGAATAAAGAATAAAATAAGTAATAAATAATAATGTTAACTATAGTAGTAACTGAATAATAATGAAGGTGAAAATAGTTTCAGGGCAATTCTTAGGTGTAGGTCAGTTGGAAATGTTGGCCTGACAGGGGCCTGATCGGGGGGCTAGAGAGACGGTCAGGAGGTCACAGAAATCAATTGTTATCACTGCTGTTTTCAACACTAATTAACCAGGTTGGACTCGACCGAGGTAGACCGCTCTGCTACGGAGCCATGTTGCTGTGGTCAGTATGGAGTGCAATATTGCTACTGACCCCCCTGGAGGCCGCAGAGGAGGACGATGTCCGAGCAGGTAGGGATGACTGTTGTATAGAGCCCAGCAAAGTGCCTCTGGTGAAAACACAAGCAAGCAGCAACGCTTACATACCAGGAGGACTCTTGTTACAGTCTCACTTGATTTGGGACGGTACATCATGTACAGTATAGCAGCGTTAGATACTGACCTCTTTGATATTTCTCTTTGATCGCGCTGTGTGTGTGTGTGTGTGTGCGTGTGTGCGTGTGTGCATCTATGTGTGTGTAGGCTGCAGCACAGCTGTAAATGACCTGGTCTATATTGTTGATGGCTCATGGAGTGTTGGCTTCTCTGACTTCGACACGGCCAAGCAGTGGCTTATCAACATCACCAGCCAATTTGACATCAGTTCCCACTACACACAGGTAATATAAACCTCATTATACTGTTTGTGCTGAGCATGAATAGGGCGACTGAGACTATTTCCATTCGCATTTAGCAGCAGTTTTCCATTAAAGTCAGAAAGTTTGTTCATGACCAGTCTCATTATCATCTGATTATTTTCTCCTGTCAAATATAGCACACTGCCTACCTGCGTCAGGGACCGGCTTTATATAAAACACAGTATTACAGTCAGTAAAAGTGCACTACACCTGCATTAGTGTTGTTTGTGTTGTTTGCTGCAGGTGGCGGTGATCCAGTACAGCGACACTCCTCGCCTGGAGATTCCTCTGGGGAAACACCAGGGTGGAGCAGAGCTCATCCAGGCCATACGGAGCATCACCTACCTGGGAGGAAACACACAGGCAGGACAGCATGTTTTCTCTTTACATGACAGAATGCAACACCACTGTGTGTTCTTATCATCCTGTACATTCACATTCAATACTCTTACATGCACATACACATCAAAATACAAAGCACCTGTTAGCAAGGGCAACAGTGCCAAAGTCTTTCTGAATCAACACAAACACAGTGCACAGACAGAGGCTAACAGCTTTTACTGACTTAAGTTAACAAGGCTGCTCATGCTACCTACCTCACAGGTCTAACTAGCCAGGCAGGGTTGTAAGTTTGGTTTGTTACTCAGTGTCAAAGTGAAGAGACTGTTAGAGAAATGACATTCATAATAATGAGTTGAGTTTCAACAATGTCTTCAATTAAATTGTTGGTTTCTATTTTACACAATTGATGCATATCATTATTATATCATAATGGATTTATATTTATTTAATATTCAACACTTTGGGGTTCCATACATGACATGGTTGCTGCACCAATGACCCTGGGGCCCCTGCATGCAGTAGGGTGTAGGAAGAATAAAACCGACTTTACTCCTAAAATGCCCTATAAATATCTTCACTACTTCCAGTACTCCATCCAAAAACAAGAAACTAATAAAGTGGATCAGGCTGAGGCTGGTTTTGGGGAGGCAGGTCCAAGTGTGCCAACATTCACTCACCACAGGTTCATGTGCAGCAACATGACCACACAGCAACACCACAAGCACAGAAATGGTCAATACACATGCAGGCACGCTACGTTTGGCTGCTTTGCTTCTTTGTGAAAATAGAAATACATATCCATCCCTTTGAATTCTACATTCTGCATGCTGTCATATAGTATGGCTGTATTCTGTTGTAATCCGCTGCTATTTACTCATTTTACCCATGGAGATTTAAGAAGCTTTTTATATCATTTGCACTCTGATGTGATGCAGCTGTCAATGGCTGGAAGCTGGTAAACATACTGGTTCACACACATGATCCCTCACAGCATCATGGCTAGCATGGTTTTTCATTCACTCCACCATGTCATCACTGTTTTCTGACTGTTTTGCAGACTGGCAGGGCCATCAAGTTCGCCGTGAACCACGTCTTCTCCTCCTCCCAAAGAGCCAGGCAGGTCAAGAACCGCATAGCTGTGGTGGTTACTGATGGAAAATCTCAGGATGACGTGGTAAATGTCACTTTGCTTTGTTCAAGTACTTGAGTGAAACTAAGTCAAGTGTATTTGGGTGGCCCTAAATCATAGCGGCAGTGTCAAGAGGCTTCACAATGATGCCCTCCATCCATAGAACCTCAACAAGCAAACACTAGCAGGCATGGCATATCCACACTGGGGCTGAAAGCTGTTGGCTGTAATAATCTTCCTGCATAAACCCTAAACCACCTGTGTTTCTGCAGGTGGACGCCAGCGTGGAGGCACGAGCTCAGGGCATTACAGTATTCGCCGTTGGAGTTGGCAGTGAGATCACCACCTCGGAGCTGGTATCCATCGCCAATAAGCCATCGTCCACCTATGTCCTGTATGCCGAAGATTACACCACCATTGACCGTATCCGAGACTCCATGGAGCAAAAGCTCTGTGAAGGTCAGGAGATGTAGTTTATTTATATTCTGGCCTTGTTTATCAGGCATTTTCTCAGTTCTCCTGGCTGTGGGATAGAGTTGCAAAGTGGGAGGGCCCGCTGATTCTGGAACTGTTTTTCCCCATTCTGTATTCTCATTTCAAATGTTTCTTTAAATGATACCCTCAATGTTACTTAACATAGAAACACAGGACTCTCCCGGGACACTTTGTCTCCGAGAAATCATGTTATGTCATCAGTCTGACATGGCGGACGGATGGCCGTTGCCAGCAGTGAATTTTAAGCTCTGTTATTGGATGATTCTTGCCAAAATGCCAAAATGCAGAGTCGTAGTTAACTTCTACCCCAAAGTTTTTATGTCCGCAGGCTTGTACCTTTGATTATTGATCAAAGAACCAGATATTTTCTAATGCTGTCGATATTTTGTACGATGATTAAACCGGGAGGCTTTCATGCCGATCCGAGCCATGAAACTTCAACTGTGAGTCAACTGTGAGTAACATCGTCCATGGGAAAAGGAATGTAACGCACCAGGGGCGCCCAAAATAGCTCCTCCCACTTCGCAACTCTCTTACTTTTGTAATGTTGTGACCGACTGAGCTGATATTGGTAACATTACTGACATAGCAACATTTTGCTAATGGAACCTACAGTAGCTTCCGTATTCACAATTTTCAACAGGACCATACAGACATTTCTTTGCCTCTTTTAGCTCATTTTGTTTTTTTGGTTTTATAGCACAGCAAAAAAAAAATCTCTGCTAAACCATTTTTGCAAATAGACAGTATCAACTAATGCTACTGTAACTGTTCAAGAAAAAATGTACCAGTTGGTGGAGGCCTAAACAGAGCTAAAAGGTGAGGGAATATGGACTTACATTCAAAAGTTACCAGAAACATGACTCCCGATGAATGCTACTGTTGTTCTGCTCAATGTGTAAATTTTCCAACACATTAGCCTTAACAATATTAGAAGGTAATAAATTGTCATGGTTCTGTGTCTGGCAGATTGTGGTGGGGTTGTCCCCCCCAACAAAAAAATGAATAAACCCTTCAGTTTCTATCAAATGTTTTCAATCACCGTGTTACCACTCACTGAAAATGGCAAGACAGAAAATGAAAATGGCAAGGAAGAGCAGAAGGAAGCAGAGCATAACTGAGACTAAGACATTTTGACATAGCAGAAAAAGGACAGGTGTAATTAACAACATTAATAATAGCTGCATTTATTTACTTTAGGCTGTTCCTGTGAGCTGTTTGTGTGTATTAAGGCTCACTGTTGAACTAAGCCATCGTTAATGTTGTGACTTGCACCTGCGCTTTCCTGGAAACATCAGATATATTTATTGTTGTGTGAGATCCAGTGAATTACGCTCGCCCAATTTCAGTACAACAACCAAAAAATACATGTAATTGCCTCGTGTTGTCCACGAATATACAAATCAATACAACACCAAATAACACAGTTAGCCCCAAAATGAATCTATTTAGAAGTTAGCTTAGCTAGATGAATAAATGACCATTTTCTGTCTAGAGTCTGTGTGTCCAACACGAATCCCAGTGGCATCTCGTGATGAGAAAGGCTTTGAGCTGATGCTGGGCATGAACATTCATAAGAAGGCCAAGAAGATCCCTGGCTCTCTCATCTCCCAGACTGCCTACGCTCTGACTGCCTCCACAGACATTACTGAGAATACCAGGTAGAATACTGTCTAAACAGTGTGATGAAGTTCTTAAAAATCTATTGCTTTTCACATTTTCTACATTTCATTTGATCAACTTGTTTGTATTCAGTTATTTTTCTTCATCCTGATACTAGGGAGATTTTCCCAGAGGGCCTCCCTCCATCCTATGTGTTCGTAGCCACCCTGCGTTTAAAGGGATCTTCTAGTGAGCTGACCTTTGACCTTTGGAGGGTGTTATCTAAGGATAAGGAGATCCAGGCTGCAGTGACACTAAGTGGGAAGGACAAAACTGTCGCCCTCACCACCACCAGTATAACAGAAAAGGAGCAGAGAGTCATCTTTAAAGCCGGCTTTCAGGTTGGTATTAGGATTGAGTTTCACGTCCATACCAGATCAATATGGGATGGATTTCTCACTTGGCTACTTGGCTACTTGGCTTTTGGCGAGGCTTTAAAAAATGCTCTTTTTTCCAGTATGTGAAAATACCTGATATCTCTCTGTCAGCTGGTACATCCAATATATAGCTCAGGAAACATTACTGCAGCTTTGCCTCGGACACAGCTGTAAAGACTACATCGCTCTGGCTTGTGAAATGTTTCATCTTGCTTTCTTTTCACAATAATAATAGGTAATTTTCATTGAATTCCAACAGCTTTGATTTCAAATGTCCTTTTTCCTAAGTTTGTTTTTATTTTACAGTGCAATTTTTCCCAATTAGGCTACTATTTATTTAATAATGCTAACTTCCATTACAGTCCTTGTCTGTGAATCAAGACAAACAGGGCAGAGCCACTAATGTGATTGGATGTTATCACTTTGTTTAATTTTTGACAGTTTTCCTGAATAAAAAGGAACGCAGTGCTGTAAAGACGACATGGCCAAACCAAAATGACATAAATGCAGATTAAACAACAGTATGAATCATGAATCATGTGGAATGTGTGTGAAACTCAGTTAATGCAGCTGCATTAACTGAGTTATGAATATATGAGTTTATATGGGTTTATATAAAGAGGGCACTGTGCTGTGCTGGGCGTCTTTTCCTGCCCCTGAAAGAACATATTGTGTTATTAGAGTGTGCTCTGTCTCTTCCAATCTCACACTTCCCTTCATGTTGGTGGCTGTGAATGAACCTGACTGGGATGACTCGCAGAGAGCCAAACTAGCAGTTATTTAAACATCATCCCCTGTTCAGTTCAATACTCGGCTGAACCGGAGAAGATGAAATGTGACGGAAGCCAGGAGGAGGCTCAAAGAAAACGTTTCCTACACTAAACCACTGTATTTCCCCAGTGGAAACTAGTTGGTGGACGTGTAGTTCTTGGAGCGCATGTCTCTGTTTCCATGGCAGCACAAGGTAATAATACATCCTGTTGAACACGCCAGGTTGTTTTTTCCCAAAAGGCGCCCACCACCCTCCATCCTAGCACACACCTAGACTTTAGCGTAAAGCGTTGTAATTATGTTCCATTTGTGTTTGCACACGTTGGGTTTGATTTGGTTTGATGTGGTACAAAGGTAGAAGCCTGTGATTTGTCATTTGGGGAGGATGGCAGTGGCTCGATGGAACAATAGCAGCTCTGTTTCTCTCTCTCTCTGTATGGTTCGAGCTTTTAAGAAAAAGATTGTGATGGAAAAGGGAAGGAGTTGTTGGTCTTAATACCTTTGGCTGGTCATAACAACATTTTTGGCCTTACTAACAAAATTCGATTAGATGAAACACATGCACACACAAGACTGCCAACAGAAATGGAAGGCTGAGTGAAAGATTTGACAAGTTAATAGTTGTTTTCACATCCAGCTTTGCTTATGACGCAAAGCTCGAGCGAAGGTATGTTTCATGAATAAAATACATTATAAATGTAAATGAAATAAAACTCAGTAAATATATCTTTATATGTGAGACAACCTTGAAAACCATTCATATTTGTGCCTTCTCTCTCTCTGTAGACTCTGTATGATGGAAAGTGGCATCAGCTCAAACTCCTGGTCAGGCCGCGCCAAGTCGCCAGTTTCCTTGACGATCAACTGATCCAGGAAGTTATGCTGGAACCGGTGGAGCCCATTTACATCAATGGGGAGACACAGGTGGCTAAGAGGCGAGGAACAGACACCACTGTGCCTGTGAGTAACAACACCATCATTGAGAGGTCCAAGCACACCTTAAAAAACAACATATTTCGATACCAGGTGCAGGCGATCTGGCTCACGAAGCCAAATGTTTAGCCGTAGCTGCCACAAATCATGATTGTAGGGGTTCAGACACAAAACGCTACAGTAGCAGAGGAAAATTAAACAGATCTCAAAATGTTGTTAGTTCAGCGTATTTTAGCATATTTGAATGAAACAATTTCATATTATGAAATAATATAGAAAGGAAGGCTCCAACCTGAACACTGGCTAAAGAGATCAGTTCCAGCCTATTCAGCTCCAAACAGGCGACTGGGGGACAGAGTGGGCTGAGCTAACGTTTACTCTACTGTGGTGAGCTACAGTAGGCTGATCACAAAGGATGCCATTTGTAGGTGAGATTGTGCACCACGTTGCTTGTATTCTAACACTCGAAGCTTATTGAGAACCATTAGACATAGCATAAATAGTTAACAAAGGACATAAAAGTAAATAAATGGAAGCATAAAGCAAACTGTCCCACAATGGGAAGAGATCATATTCTCCCCACAGCTCTGTGTTGTACAACATTAATGAAGACTAATAGTCTTTACTTCATTTCATTCCTGGTTCAGATTACTTAATGATCACATCTCGTGTGAACACAAAACTGCATCGATATAAGACCATATTACAGTTTTCATGAGATCTGGTCACCATTCCTGATGGTGACAAATAGAGACATTAATAAACGCATTTATATGTTTTATGTTAGTATATAGTACTATTCATTTCTTTCTCACATCAATACTACTACTTATGATAATAATGATATTTATTTAGCACCTTTCATACACAAAAGTGCTTTACAAAATAAAAAAAAGAAAAGAGCAGGACAGTATTTTTAAAAAGGAAGTAAAATAATGAACAAAAAACTATAGGAAAAAAATAAGAATGAAATATTGCAGATCCTCATCCTGATGTACTTTATGCAGGATGAACAGGGATATCTTTGCATGTATGTATTCTTATTTATTTTAATTTCTTCTTACTCTATTTGTTTCTCTTTATTCTTCCGTGTTAACATAAAAGAAATTGTCACACTGAAGCAATGGCATGTATGAAAGTGACAAAATGTAGCAAAAGCTTCTCCGACAAATCAAAGATATAAATAACACTGTTAGTATTACTTACTGTTACTTTTCCTTTAACCTGCAATCAGTTGGTAAAAAAAAATCTGATCGCTTTCTCATTTTTTCCTTCACCACACGTTTAATCATTCATCCATTACCAACATTTCCTCCCCACATTTCCATGTTTCGTTGCGTTTTTATTCAGGTGGAGATTCAGAAGCTGCGTCTGTACTGTGATCCTCATCAGAGTGAGAGAGAAACGGCGTGTGAGATCTACTCTGTGGTAAGATCTCTGCCGCCGCCTGTACCCACTGCAAAGGTCACATTCTGTCTATGCTGCATGTGTGATAATAACCATTATTTCTCTGCTCCTCCCTCTCGTATGCTACACAGGACGACGAAAGGGTGAGTGCACTTTCTATCCTGCTTCTTAGTGTTTAGCCTCTGAGGAAATACAAAGGTAACGGTATCATACCCAATTAGATATTTGACCTTTCAGAAGAAAGTCTTTTTATCTAAACCGCAAAACAAAACCTTTATGGTGAAAGTTGTTGAAGTTTTGAAATGCCCAAAGTGTACTCTGCTTGCTGTCATCTCTATAAATGTGTTTTTAAGCTTGTTTTGTGTTGCAGACGTGCGTTTCTTTGTGTTTCCTCAGTGTCCTCTGAATCGAACTGTCACAGTGGAGGAAGAAGACTGCAACTGTGTGGTCGGACCACCGGGGCAGCGTGGCCTGCCAGGGCGCATGGTAACACACACACACACACACACACACACACACACACCCACACACACACGTGTTTACTTACTGTAAGTCACTTCTGGGGAAATTACATAGACTTACATTAATTTCCTGGAGGCTTACCCTAACCATAACCACTACTTGCTTAACCCTAACCCTTACCCTAACCCTAACCTTAACCACTGACTCAGAAATGAGCGTTTTCCAATTGTCCCCAATTGGACAAGCTGTCCCCAAATAACTGGCCTTGAGTCTCAAATGTGCCCCCAAAAGTAGGATAAGTCAGACCCACACACACATACACTCTTTCCTTCTTCCTATAAGACTCAAAGCACATTTCATATATGACTTGTCTCTTGCCCTTCTAGAGGTTTGACACCAGGTCCTTTAAGCACCAATCTACAACTGGTGTACAGCACCTCGTTGCTGTATGTAACGGACTGCTGATGTGTGTGTGTGTGTGTGTGTGTGTGTGTGTGTGTGTGTGCGTCTGTGTGTGTGATCAATCATAATATAACCCCAGCTATTATCACATTCTTATTTTAGGAGTTCAAACACAAACTTTGATCTACAAATACATGAGTATTGATTGCACTGCTTGCTTACACACACATTTTTTGCTGTTTGCTTCTTTTTATTGCAATAATACATCTGCTCCAATTGGATTCATCACTATGTCATTAGAATGGAGGTTATTACACACACTGGTAGTTATTAACACACTAATCCACAGTGGCACATGCTATATGGAAAGGGAGGCTAGACCACAACACCAAACTGGAAGCTAGGAAACTAATTTGTGTGTATTTGTATCTGTCCTCTAATAACAACCTCACTCGCTTCTAAGGAATCACAGTAGTACTTTGTGAACAAAAGGGGCTAGACTTCTAATACTTTTATTTGAAGACACACACAATACATGTCACTCAAACCTTCAGAAGTCAACCTTATGGTGGCGCTAAAGGAAAAGTCAGCAGATCACCAAAGATCATTATGACATATCGTCTGGAAACCATGACCGGCAATCCATCCAATAGCTGTTGAGATATTTCAGTCTGGACCAAAGTGGACAGACCGGCAGACCAGCATCGCCCCCCTGCAGAGCCATGCTGCTAGCATGGCTGAAAAATATGTGTTTATTAAAGCTAATACATTTCAAATAACTATCCAGCAGTACAGTGCAAAGAATATGTTCCTGCGTGTCATGATGGGATGTTTTAATGCTACAGGGTTTCCGAGGGGAGAAAGGGAGAGAAGGACCACCGGGACCTGATGGTAAGCCTGTAAGTGCTAATCAGTTTCTTCACTTTCTTTCTTCTCACCACTTCGTACTGCTGTCACCAGTTTTAAGTTGCCTGCACGTGATAAACTCAGCTTATGTTGTCTCTGGTCCAAGGGGAAAGAGGGGAAACCTGGAGAATCCGGCCCTCCTGGATTACCGGGGACGAAGGTGAAACATTGTTGCATTATAGTACTTTTGAATAGCCACAATGCAAGTCCTAGTTTCTACTTGAATTTTACTGCCCTGCTGCCTTACTGAAGAGAGGAATAAATTACAAAATCCATTTCATGAAACACCAGACCTCCAGGACTCTAAAAATACATGCTGTGCAACATATAAAGTATTGTTGTTTCTGTGTTTCAAGTGACTTTAAGGTTGCTTCTATTCAACCTGATCATCCCCAGAACTACAGCTTCATCCCCATGTTGATTTTCATCTCTAAAGCCTAGAACAAGTTGTAGGCAACCAACTTTTGGAGGAAAAACCTATTTGATAACTCTCCATTGAGTCACAAATGACATCATGTTACAGTCTGATCAAAGCAAAAATGCATTTTAGCTCTTGATTTAAGCAAAGCTTTCAATACCATAGACCATCCTTTTTAGTAGTTGGTCTGAGGAAGTGTATTGGTGCATCTGTTTCTTCCTCCTGTTTTATCAAATCTTAAGTTCTTTGTATCCATTCCTGACAAAGTTCCCTGGACGTGTCTTATTCTCCCTTCACAGGAAACATGTTAAGGCACATTATCCCTCATTTCGGCCATGTCTCTTGTGATCCCCAGTTTTTGTGGAACCCGTGGATGTCTCTTCGTTTCTTAGTTTCTTCTCAGATCAGTTTTTCAGTCATGTCATTTTCAATTAAGAAATCATGCTACAGCTCACTTCCTGTCTTTCCAACAGCTCCAACAAATCATCCACTGTTTTGTCTCTTCTGGCCTTGACTGCTGTAAGGCTCTGTATTCTTGTTTAAGCCAAGAATCTGTAGCACAGTTACAGTTAGTTCAAAATTCTGCTGCATGATTACCAACACACCACAGTGTTACCCATGTTACCCCAGGACTGGCTTCACTACACTGTCTTCTGTTCATTTTGGAATTGAATTCAAAATCCTTCCAATTCCTTTTACATTATTAAAGTATTACACTGTGTGGCACCATCATGTATCAGTGAGT
Source organism: Oplegnathus fasciatus (assembly GCA_003416845.1). Lineage (NCBI taxonomy): Eukaryota > Metazoa > Chordata > Actinopteri > Centrarchiformes > Oplegnathidae > Oplegnathus > Oplegnathus fasciatus. Next base: position 825,696 of record NTHP01000116.1, on the reverse strand, counting down.
TGCTAATCTCATATACACTCCCCTCCAAAAGTATTGGAACAGTGAGGCCAATTCCTGTATTTTTGCTGTAGACTGAAAACATTTGGGTTTGACATCAAAAGATGAATATGAGACAAGAGATCAACATTTCAGCTTTTATTTCCAGGTATTNAATACCTGGAAATAAAAGCTGAAATGTTGATCTCTTGTCTCATATTCATCTTTTGATGTCAAACCCAAATGTTTTCAGTCTACAGCAAAAATACAGGAATTGGCCTCACTGTTCCAATACTTTTGGAGGGGAGTGTATATGCTGGATCTCTCAGGTCATCAGAACAAGATCTCTAGGTTGTGCCCTGTTCAAAGTTCATGACACGTACCAGGTCACTGGGCTCCCAAGTTATGGAGAGGGATGCTCTTGGAAATGCTGTAAACCTCATAATTGACTTTTAAAATGTTTGATACCATTTCTTCATCTCAGTGAAAGAGTGTCTGACTTTGATTGCATGCTCTCACCTACTGTCTTCCCTTGGCTGGGCAGGGTGAAGGTGGCCCAGCAGGACCAAGAGGGGAGCCAGGTCTAAAAGGTATCCAGGTAAGTCTTTAAAGGAGCAGCTGTATCAGTGTTGTGGCTTTTATAATCTGCTGCCGGTACTGATAGTACCTGATTTTGCTGATACTGCCCAGGGAGACAGAGGGGAACCAGGCTTACCGGGAGAACTTGGACCCCCAGGACTCAAGGTGAGACTATGATGCCAGTGGTCTTACAGACACTTTACAGTCAGTGCTAACCAGACTGACACTGACTTTTTTTTTTTTTTACTGTGTTTGCTGTGATTGGCTGTTGTATTGAATCCCAGGTTAGGTAGAAATTGACCCAAATGTACAAAAGATTGGAGACTGGAGAACCAGACACCTGTGTAGTGTATGTATGTGTATGGTTAGCTCTTGTGTTCTTTTGAAATGGAAGTCTATAGTAGAACATTTTAGATAGCACAGCAAGGTAAAAGGCAATGTTCGTCTGCAGCTCTTCAGACAGTCTAAATAATAATATCAACATGAATATGTTCACATCCTGTTGTGCTGACCATTTTTTATTGTACAGTTGCACTTCTAACAAAGTTCTGTTCACTTTGTGAGCAGTAGATTGTATTTCCTATAGTAGCTTCACAATAAAAGCCTGCTGGTAAAAAGATTTTAATGTGAAACAGCAGGGGGAAAATGTTGTTTACTTAATGTAACTTAACACACCTCGATACGTCTTCAGGAAAGTGATCAGTAAATGGTAATAAGGCTAATATCAATCAGGACCGTAGTGACAAGCTACAAAAACACTGTTAAAAACACTGCTGTCTCTCTTGGTACCAGTTTATTACACCACACAGATTAGGTCTGAGGAGCAGACCGTCTCAGGTCAGCCCTGGGTGGCCCTGCTACCAAGCAGAATCAGAACAACGTGTCAGCACGGTTATAGGCCTTGGTTGAAGACTCTTAATCCAGCATACATGATCCAGTTGGATCTGATGATGTCTTACTCATGAATTGGGGACAGCATTTTTCTGTAAGTGTCCCTGGATAAGAAAGCCTGTCAAACGTCATGAATATTTATGTATATCCTCATGTATATGTTCATATATATTCATGTGCAGTAAGTGAAAGTGGAAATGAACCAGTCCTGGCTACCACACCTAATGGCCCCATGCCAGGGGCACTACTCAAATCTACATAGGGAGCCTGAACTCATTTAGTACCACTACTTGAACTAGCCTGGTGACTGGTGGCCTAATTTGTAGGCTTATTTTACCACAGACATACTGTGATCATTCACTGTGATGAAGCCATTTGCATTGCCGTTGGTGAGAAATCGTCCTGGAGGACGAGGCTTTTTTGGCATCACATCTACCAAGCTAGTGGAACATTAACACGAGAGTCTGGAAGTGCTTCAGACAGCATTTTCTATAACGAGGGATAGACCAGTATATGGGGCCAGAAATTCTCTTTTATTAAAAATGAGGTATAATGCAGTCGTTTTTTTCCATCTCACATGATCTAAGTTGACTAATGAGGTTTGTATTTAATGTTAACCAATGCCACTGAACTGAATGATTCTAACATGAGATATGGGTTTTAAAAAACAATGTAAAACAATGACTACTGATCAGATATAAACATGTGCAAGTTTAAATCGATTAAATGTCACCGCAAAATATGAGTAGCTTTTTTATATACAGGGTCTTCCTGGTGAGAGAGGCGAGCCCGGACCCCCAGGAGCAGCTGGACCAATGGTAAGATCCAGTTCTGTTCAACAGTCACGTGCCTACAACATGCATTAAAGCAGCTTATGTGACAGTTAGAGGATGTGAAGGTGTAAATTCATGAAAATAAAAGATTATGCCAGATGTAACAACCTAACCACATCAAGCCAGATATTCGCTAAATAACTCTACTAGAAATACAAGTAAAGAGAACAGTTCCCTACGCACGTCCTAGGTTTGGCTTCCTCTGTGTGTGTCACTGCAGTCTCAGCAGTGCAGTGTTTGAGGTGGGACAGATAATTACTGTAACAGTGTTGAATTTGGCTGCAGCTGCTCCACTTTGCCTCTGAGTGTTTATTGTCCAACCAGGGGGATTCAGGGCTACCAGGCACCGGCGGACTGGTTGGGCCACCAGGACCAAAGGTCAGTGCAGACTGAGACACATGCACTACATGGCCCAAATACGTGGACATCCAGCATACATTACGCTCCTCAATTGTTGAACATTTCATTCCAAAAGAAAAGGGATTAATACTTAATACTGCTAACAACCAGAAAACCTTCCACCAGATGTTGAAACTGCTGCAGGGATTTCCTCCCAGTCAGCATTAGTAAGGTTCAACACTGATGTTGAGTGATAAAGCCTGGCTGACAAAGTTTGAGGCACTCTGTCGTCTGAAGGTGTGTCCAGGGGTGTAGGAGTGGTGGGGAAGGCAAAGGGTACTAATTTACAGGGTCCAAAGATGTGGAGGGGCCCCACAAAAATTGCTTGTAATAATAATTTTAAAATCATTATCACACCAAATCAAATAGGACTTCTACAAAATTAGACCCTAATGGTCTGGTCCGCTTCGCCCACTATTTTCGTTTTGAGTTAGTCTAAAGTGCTGTCCTGGTCCTGATGAAGCCGTCTGATTAGCCAGGCCTCTTCAGAAGAGGAAATTGGGTTTCCAAAAGAAAGAAAGGAGAAAATGCAGAAAGAAGATGAGGGGAAACAACTCCTCACCAAGTTCTTTCAGAAGAAAGGTGAGCAATAGTTTTGTTCTGGAGTTTGATGCAATGGTTAGATTTAGCTCGAGCAGCAAGGTTTTTGCCCATTGACAGTTATCCACCTCGGAGAAGGTATTAGCTAAACAGCAAAGAAAATGCACAAGAAAAGGGAAACATTTGAAATGTGTTTGATAGATGAGTGGTCAGCATGTCGTCTTAACATGGCTCGTTGGTAAATCAGAAACAGCAACGAGGAGCGGAGCAGCAGGTACTTCTGACAGACCTGTTGTGCAATAAAGCTTACCTTATTGCACATCAGGTACCTGCTGCTCTGCAGTTAACAATTCTCTCAAGCTGTCACGAAATGAAAGATGAAGGGATCAACGCGTTAAACCTGAATATGCAGGTGGGCTACTACCATTTTTATTTAGGTGAGTGGACTAGACTGGGCAGAAGGGAGAAAGGTTTTTTAAAACCTTTACTGCTTGCTGCATGAGTGGGGAGGAGGAAATGCAGCCTGAGCAATAATCAGTTCTGTTCTGATTGCAACAAAGTCTTTATGAACAGTAAAGCAAAATAATAAAACATGTAATCCTTAACAAATGTCTTACAACAAAAACGGTTCAAAAAATCAAAACAAAAGAAAGAAAAGGTCGAGGCGGTGGGGGGGCCCTATGTACAGGGCCCAGAATTCCATGCTACACCGCTGGGTGTGTCTAGACAGAAAGTGAATCTTCACACAAATTGGACTCTGGAGTGAATAAATCCAGACTGCATAAACAGTCCCAAACAGCTGGTGAAACAACTGTACAGATGTTAGCTGTAGTTAGGCAGCAACTAGGACTGCACTAACTGTGTGTGTGTGTGGCAATTGGCTGTGAGTGTGTTTGTGCAACAGCTCAGACACTGACTGATCTCAGTAACTCCAGTTCTTCCTGTTTTCCTTTAGTATGTTTATGAGGTACATTTCTGAAGAGCCTGGATGGAAGTGAGCATTTTTTGCTCAAGTTGAAACATTTTCAGCTTGTGTGGACATGTCTTTGCCCCCAGCGTAGACTGCCTAGAGGGAATTTGCATCCGTTTGTGCCACTTGCATCTCTCCATGGACTGTAAAATCACGCAGCATAAAGAAATCGCTTCACGTTCTGTCTGAGCACACCCTTACTGTAAACATCATTGTATGCTCTAGCGCTGAGATTTCCCTTCATTGGAACCACAGCCAGAAGTACACAAAAGTACTGTATATGTCCATATACCTTTGGCCGTATAGTGTTTTCCCTTCTCCCAGCAAACACTGATTTCTAATAATTTTACCACAGTATGAAAATCTACTTTAAGAGAGGTGAAACTGGCCTGAGACAAAAAATGGCACAATTTAGATTAAAAGCAGACATGATCCTTACTTATTACTGAGTTAAAGAAAGTTTTAGCTGCTAGGAATGAATTAATCTGTACAAAAATACATCCCAATGGCTGTATGTGACTGAATGTAGCGTTTTGTCATGTGACATGTCTGCAGGGATCTAAATGTGTGCACTTGAGACAATGAAACAATGAAACACAACAAATGAATCAAAATGAGTTCAACATCTCACTGTCTGACTGTACTGTATACTACAACGTAGCCTTCAAACCATTTCAAAGCCATGATGGTGCCAAGGACAAACTGTAACACAGTGAGTCATCGAGATGTCCAGATGTTTCGTTTTTTTTACACTTCTACCACAAAGGGAAAGTGAGAGTGAAACAATCTGTCAGTCAACATGTTTATATTGTACCTGAAGGTATTATGTACCAACACACAGATGATCTGAAAACACTCTCCACTTCAGTCAGTTAAAGACATTAACACCGCTGCATACGTAGCGTATATGGGATGTTCCCGTGTGGTAACTTGAAAGGAACAAGTGGCTAAATGAAAGAGCACATGCACACATCTGTAAGCATGTGAGCACGCCCACCAGCTACAAGTGTGCAATGCTATTTTGAGTCTCCTCTGAACTCTTTGAGTGTTCCACCAGTTTGACTCGCAGCCACCCTGCTCGGTAATTTGTGACCCTTCCTGTTATCACAATAAACTACTTTCCCCAAGAATCTGGAAGTGCTCGACACCAACTGGAGGGTGGTGGTACACGGGGAACTGAAGCAGCATGGTGTCCATGTGTGGATGTCTGGAGTGGGTGGGGGGGTGTAATGGTGCCCACATTGTTCTTTTTAAAATCCACATAAACATATCTGCACAATGTTCACTCTTTTTGTCCTTATAATATTGTAAAGGTAAAGGAAACATCCTAGTCACAAATCAAAGTCAGGGTAAGACATGAACTCTGATGTTGAAGCTCCTCCACCTCAACCTCCACACCCTCTCTTCTCTAAATGAACATCATAATACTTCCTGCTTTAGTACTTATAGGACAACCACACCCTCAAATTCTGCTAGAACTCTCAACACGACTTATGAATTCACTTTACAAAGTGAAAAGGTGCAGCAGAACAAGCTGAAAAAACCTTGTCCAATTGTTCTGGCTAATGTGTGTGCAAACAGCTGCCTATTTACATATTCAGCCGACACAGGGCAACCTGATGAATGTAAGTCCGAGTTTTTTCTCCACCACCTCCTGGGGGGAAATATCTGGCTCTTTAGCTGCTAAATGCTCCGCTATGTTCCCAGCTAGTCTCTAACTTGATCTTTTTGCTGCTGGGCCGGTAGCGTACAGTGGACTTATCATCAGCTTCATCACAGTTTATATCACTGAAAGCAGCTGCCTGCTGCTGCCGGGAACAGTGCTGATGAGAGCGATAAGAGTGAACCAAAACAATGAGCTGAAAGATGCTTAGACGCTCTGCAAAGAGAACTATAGAGGTGGTGGTGATTTTCTGTGGGTTTGTTCCACGAGCAGCACCTCTCACATTACATTGTTTGTATTCAAATATTGATTAGTGTAGCGACATTTAAAAAGAGGCTATCTTGACACTGTCTCCTCAGTTTATCTGTTGGGCCTTTACTGTAGGTACAAAGCTCTGCGTTTACACCGTACAATACAGTATGAGCCCTCAGTCTACTAGTACGAGTGTGTGCAAGTACAACCATGTGGTCTTGAGCACCAAAGTTCTGGTTCAGTATCTGGGCTGTTTCCAGATCATTGCTGCTGGTTGCATCTTGTTTTATGGATACATTATGTTAAGATTCAACACACAGCTAAACAAAAGTGTATATAAGACCGGCTAGACTGCCAGATGGTTAACTTATCACAAATTCCTGGAACAATCTGTGTCAACCTGACCTGAGTTGCATCACAGATGCCACAAGACCAACAAACAGACAGAATTTCTTCCTGCAACGTCAGGGAACACTGAGCGCCCTAATGACTAACAGGAAACAGCAACGGAACTTATTGCTTGGCTGTGTAATGTTGGGCTTAAAAGGGCAGAGTTTAAATGCAGATTTTTCCCTTCAGACTGAAGGCTTTAATGTGTTAAATGAAGTGGCTCGAGCTGCTCGGCTTAATGGACAGTTCTGGGTTTATGTGTCCAAGTGCAGCAGACACTTCACACTGTGCTGGATGGGACATTTTTATCAGTGAGATATTTCTTCTCACTGGCTGACACACTCTGGTGCTTTTCCTGCGGTGACACAATGCAAGTCACATAGCATGAGATCCAATATGTTTGTCGTGAGTCAAATCTTCCCCTGTTTTGGCCAGACTGGCCACTTGTGAATCACTGAAGCAAACATGTGAAGTATTTTGGGCGCGCATGTTAGTTTTTCTCTAATATTTGTTGAAGTCTGACAAGAACATTTATTTTGGAGCAGTCTGAATATAAATACGCCACAGGTGAGCAGAGAGTGTCACGGCTCTAACAGGGTTTCAGTTCAGCTCTAGTACAAGAAATCAATTGAGCTAAGTAGTTCCGTGTTTCTCCAGCCACAGTGAGGTAACTTTCACAGAGGCAGAAACACGGCTAAACAATTAGCTGTGCTAAAAGAGTGCCGGCTCTGGGCTTCACATGGATTTCTTTGACTGATCTCAGTATTGACTGTGCTTGTGCTTTTTAAAAACAACAGAGCAAAAGTAAATTCAAGTGTGTTTTGTCTTCTGTTAATGATTTCTGCTTATAATAGTCCCATACGAAAGGAATTCCTTGGTGAATGTGAATCGTTTAGTGTTGCAACCAATCATGTCTTGATTTTACTCCTGTTTGTCATCAGGTTAGCTTTTCTTATGAACTTCTCGATATAAATCCAACAGCACGAGATACCCTCAGGGCCATAACCAAGATCTTAGAGATACTGAAGTCCGAGTCCCCTCAGTATAAATAAATAAATAATGACAAAGTCTCCACATTTTTTCATTTCTTGAGTCTTTCATATTTTATTTATTAAACGGTTCTATTACATTTTCTGTAAACTTTTATTTCCTTTGTGACCAATGATTTGAACTTTACTTTAACCGCCTCTCATTATGTTTATCACGGAACAGAGCCGCACAGCCGACCACTCGCCGTCATGTGACTGAAGTTTCCCACCTGACAGCAAGTGGTCACATGTGCAGCATATACCTACATAAGACACAAGCTTACTCTTTTGATAAGATCATGAAGCAGTCCAATGTGATGTTAAAGGCCTCATGTTTCCCGTGTTGTTTCACAACATTAAGGTCTAAATGCTGTTTCAAAGCCAGGAATGAAATCCTCGTCTGCGTTTATTTATTTTGTTGGCTTAAAAAAAACTTACATTTGAATATAGAGTCTACAATAGTGGAATCAGCCAATTGAAAATGGATTGCTAATTGTTCAGTTTCTGCCTCTGTGATTCAGCCTAAACTACTCCAGCGCCCTGAAACCAATAAAACAATGGGAAACACGAGTGACTGACTGAGTAGTCAATTGAGGCCTCTCACAGGGAGGCTGTCCCTGTTTGTATTTCAAGTATCTTATCGTCAGAGAAGCGGAGACTTCTACTTTACATTACATCTGGCTGTAGTACAGTAGCCTCTGTAGGACACTTTACATGATTACCACAATATTAGCTATTGGCAGCTCCACTGGTCTGGTCCAGCAGAAGGCAACAACGTGACAAAAAGCAGGGTCAATAGTAAGATGGCTGGTTGGTTAAACTTTTGATATGAACTATTGCATATTTGCATTGTTGTAACTATCACAGAAGCAGTAGGTTTTTAAGCATTAAGCAGAAAATCAGAATATGACAACTGAGTCATGTTTATAAAAAAACAGACTGAATGTACATTCAGCATTTATGTTGAATTTAAATGTTAAAAAGTCTGAGCTTTGTTTTCTAGAGGAGCCTTCTGCGTTCTGAGAAAAGAGACCGATAGATTAAGTGGCCAAGCTGAGCTGTTGCTTTTCAGTTCAGTTGTTGAGTAAATGTAACAGTCGTCTATAGCTGGAGTCAAACCTTAGTGCACCAAGCGAGACAACAACATTGTTAGTGTGTAAGCAGGAGCCCTCAGTGCCTGCATGCCCACCCAGGTAAATAATCACCAGCCGTCGCTGCAACAGTAAGCTGTGGCATAAATACATGAAGCCTCTCTGTACATGGATGCTCATCCTTGACCTTTGGGAACAAAATATGGTGAAGGTCCACTTGCTAATGATTTGTAGCTGTCAGCTGCATCTTGTGGTCTTCATTCAGAGAGTTCTTCATTCACATGCTCCATTCGCTGACCTTTAAGTCCAGATTTTCTTCCCCACAAAGCCGATGACTGTGTAACCTGTAAGCCAGGACCACCGCTACAGTACCAGGGAGGGCACCAAGGTCAAGTCCTCAGTTTTGTTTCTGGGAATTTGGGGATTTTAATGACCCGAGAAGGAGTTTACATTCTACAGTCAGCACATGGTGGATTTTTTAAGGCGGATTCTTTGAGACAGCATTTAGACCATCACGCAGGGAGGTACAATTTACAGAGAATGTAACTGAAAAATGATTCCAGTCAAACATTTTTAGGGAGATGGGGTTCACTAGGAAGCTTTGGAGTCGCAACTCCAGTATTTCCAAAATCCTGGCTACAGCTGCTATTAGTGTGTTATTTCTAATCTGACAGATGTCAGTGAAAGTGTCTCATCAGAACATGGCCTGTAAACGCTGCTGTGTGAGGCCAGCATTACACCAGTTCCCATACAACTGCCAGAGAGTGAACACCCCGTGATAGTAAAGGAGTAAAAAAGAAAATCCAGATGTGACCCGTGCTGAACCAAATTAGCTGCCAGTGTGGTCGCCGCCTGAGGAAACATCTTCCATCAACTGTAAAGACTTTCTGCCCACCCATCCATGACAGCTCCATTGAATGTTAATGAGGCCTAAACTTAGATATACTGTATAAGGCTTAAGGCTGTCAGCATAGTCTTTAATTACACACTCCCACACACATAAAACTGCTTTCTTTCAGCAACACATTACACATCAGCTTTCAAACTATTTGGGATTTGATGTTTGACACTCGAGTGAAGTTACAAATGATCAGCTTTGTGGTAGCTGCAGGCCTCTTATTATCAGAGTTTTCTACACCCAAAATGATGGATTTTAAGATGCAGCTGTGTGAGGTTCTCCGAGAGATAAAGATACTGTATATCACACGTTCCTTCCCTATAATTACTAGTAGCATAACTGTTACCTGTAAGAAGACAGTTGAAAAAAGATTGAACAACATGAGCAGAAGTGAGTTATCAAGTCTAAAGAAGCGGATGCTTTAAATGATGTTGCTTAGATAAGCAAACATATGACAAGAGAATCCTTCAAATCAGAGGGAAGCCACTGGGTTTAAGTTTATTTTTAACCCCTGTGCTTGTAATTTAGTAGCAAATCCAGAGACCTCCAAACTCCATAAGTTACAGCTTCTCCATCCCGCAGGCTGTTAGACCTCCAAATCATCAGTTGTTCACCACAAGTACAGATGTACAGAGCCCCCCAGGGCCACGTGTTGATGTGGTAAACTGATTCATGTACTCACTTTAGCAACAGATAAGAAAGCAGGATATTTTACTAAAAACGTAGCTTTGAAATGATGTCATTTGGTATTTAATTATCATAAATGAAAGCACAGATTGACTGGAATAATAAAAAATGCGTGTCAGTAGTTTTGGTAGCATGGCTGACAGACAGTGTGTTTGTTTAGTCCTGAAATGTTTTTTTACTGTTTCCAAACTGTCAAAACAGGCACAGCCATGTTTGCTTTACATGTCATCATTAATGTGATCATTTCTGCAGTAAGCTTGGAAGTGTTTGTGGAATGAGAAAGTATCTCTGGTGCCCTGCAGTGATAGTATCAGAAAATGGCACAGCACAAGTTCATTTTACTACAAGCAAAAACTCATCCCATCACAATCATTGGAAAGATGAAAAATAAAGATTGTACACTAAGTGGCCGTAAACTAGGTTGTCAGTTTGTTGCTTTCAGTATATTGGAACCTGGATGTTGTTCTAAGCATTTACTAAATGTTCCTCAACGTAGAAACACCGGAGTCTCTGGATGATGTAACGATATGATAGGTTTATGTTGTGGCCATACGTTTATTATTTCAACTTTGTTTCTGAGGAATGCTGTTATTATGATTATTTTTTCTGTCAGTTTGGTATGGTAGATGCCTCTAAATACTACAATACCCATGAGCCTCAGGCCCCCCTGCAACGGAGGAGAAGCCAGTCAGCGACTGTGACAAATTCAAAATGCTTTGTTGTTGCAATTGGGAACAAAAAACCACGATAAATCCAAATCATTTTGAAAAAAAAAGAGAGAATTAGAAGGAGAGGGTGTTCGGAGGATTTTGACTTCAATATTTTCGACTTCTCGGCACGGCCCTGTGTGCCATAGTGGCTGAATTTATCCAAAATTGATGCAGAATCCAAAAGTGAAATGATTTAAACTGCTGAATATTTTAGCTGGTTTCTACAAAGCATAAACCTTACCTTCAAGTCGGTACTAGTGATGCACACAACAGACCTAATGCACCTCGAGAGTTGTAGCTGAACATTGTAACTTCTCTCCTTAGGTTTACACAGAGTACAGTCTTTTTATTTCAGAACACAATTGTTCATCTTTTACACTGTTGATTCAACCAGGAGAGTTTCATGTCCGTCTAAGTCTTAAAGTCCAACTGAAATTAAATTGCATTTTTTGTTTGCTGCAGCTGCAACTTTGTTGACTTCATCTCTCGTTCCCTATAGTGTAACACCAGCAGCCTGCCAGCTGCTGTCAATCAAACACACCGACACGCCTTTTAATAATAGAAACTATTAACAATACATTTCAAAAACATACTGACATTATTTTTGGCTACAGAACGGGATGACTAAATGTGATTTCAGTTGGACTTCAAAGTGGTCCAACTGTCAACAGGCCTTTTACTTGACGAACCTTGGACGCCCAGAACAACCTCTCCCAGTTCTCTACTTAATGAAATATCTCCAGAACAATAAATTACACTGAAGACATGTACTAGCTGTACCATCACACATTAAACTATTTAATGAGGTGATTAATCATGGTAATTATGAGGCACATTAGATGCTGTTTTACTCATGTAAATGCTCAGAGTGAGGTAAATGAGGCACATCCCTTGACACGTACTGACCCCCCACCCCTAAACACACACACAGGATTTGCTATTTATAATAGCAGACATGCACAGACATGCTTCATGGGGTAGTGACACAATTTGAGGTTAGAATTAATCAGCCAAGTCTGCACTTGCTGACAGTCTGCTTTTTTTCTCATGGAGGGTGGACAGGCGGTTTTCTAAAGGTTCTATGGGGCAGGAAAGGAACATGGTATAACAAGTCTGGGGGCGAAAAACATGGTCTGCACACTGGCACCGACTTGCCATCATGTGGAGAGGGGAAAAGAAGTTGCTAACTGTAATGTTGTCTACATTGTAATAAAGAAACGTGGGTTTATTTACTGCTAACTCCTGAACTCGGTGGACACACATTACAGCAAGCAAGGTGTTTTTCTTCGTCTTCTACCAGTAATCATTCAAGACAATCTATTACTGTAGCTTGTAGCTCTAGACCATGTGCATTACTGCCATCTGGTGGTCGGAAGTGGTATTACAAACTCCTTATCACTACACTATATTCGAAAGCTCAGATTAAAGCAACGACAAGGAACTTTCATTTTGTGTTGATTTTGGCGGCCCCTGTGGACAAAAGCGGTAGTGTGTCATCACTACCTCGTGTCGTAAAGATCTTGATCTGACTAGAAAAAGAAAGAAAGAAAGACGCAACTTTTGTTTTAATACTATTTTTCTTTTGTAAACACAGCTGTTTGTAGGATGCCTAACGATGAGGTAATGTATCTATTTGTGGCTTTGTAAGATTAATAACTGCAACATGACGATGGTGAAACAAAATAAACTTTGTTTTAGTACCGTTCGTACACCTAACGTTAGGTTACATGTAAGCCTACAACAGATTTGTTTTTTTGGTAATATTCACTTTGTGGAGAAAGCTAAAGTTATCAACATTCCCGAGTTTTTGCTTCTATGATGTGTATTTGGGGAATTTAGTAGGCTGGTTTGCCTCAGGACTGGGG
>NTHP01000116.1:799104-812840 GCA_003416845.1 Oplegnathus fasciatus | reverse complement strand
GGGGGGGGGGGGTGTTGAGGAAGCCACTGTAGAGTAATAGTTAGAGGTGGTAATAAGGACCACCTTGTACACCTGCATGCATATGTTTGGACATTACTAGTCAGCTGGTAGCCAAACAGCTAATGAATGAGCCACTGATACTGAAGCATGAATGAAGCAGCTGTTGCTACAAGTCTCTCCAGATCACAAAATCTGTCAAGTGTCATGAGTGTTGTGCACATGCTTGAAAATAATAATGGTGGCCCAGTGGTTATGAGGCACGCATCCCCAGTCCTCTCTCGCTCTCTCTCATTCTTTCTCTCCTCTCTCTGTCTCTGTCTCTCTCTCTCTCTCTCTCTCTCTCTCTCTCTCTCCCCATGTTCCCTGTCTGTTATCTCTGTCTCTGTTCCTGCTAGCCCTGCACCAATGGGCCTATCGATCTCACGTTCCGATCTCAAGCCCCTGACATACTTGAGCTCCTTCACTTGGGGCAGCAACTCACTCCCAACTCAGAGTGAGCAATACGCTGTTTGATTCTCTGTTATTAGAGGACCTGGTCAGACATAATCTCTATTTTTTATTGTATTTATCTGCTGTCTGTCCTCATCTTTTATCGAGCTTTCTTTCAGATCCCCAACCAGAATTCATTCAGGTGCAGTCCCAGTCTCTGTGTGGCAGGGTGAAGTAGCAGATTAGTCTGCTTACAGGACAATAGACTGGTCTCTGTGCACTTGTCTATTTTCTCTTGTCCTAGACATGCAGAGATTTATGTCATCTTGTCATTTATTGCGTTTTGGCTGTGTAATTATGAGGTCTGCTGCTCTTATGGGTTTATGTGCACAGTGCGGCGAGACACTTCAAAAGAAAACAGACGCACTGGAGAGCTAATTCAGTTGTTTCCTTGCTGCCAACATGCAGAGCTCTGCACTTAAAATATACGCTGGTGGGCCCTGGTAACCTCTGTGTCTGCAGAGACTCCAACAGAAAGAAAGTGCTTCAAACCTCATGGTGTCATACTTGAAGCCTTACAGAGCACTGAAGCAGGACTATAGTTAGGTTCAGAGGAAGACCAGGTGCAAGGTGAACACCAAGTCATGAGCCAGCCAACTTAAATGACTTCACAGGATTTTGTTTTAGATCAAATAAAAGACGGTTTAGGACCATACATGCAGACACAGACAGGTCTTACTTGTCTTGCATACTCATCTAAAACTGTTGGAACATGATCGTGTTTTTATCCATATTCAGAATTCACAGAATTGATTTTATTTGATCAATCATATAAAATATAAGCACATATAACACAAAGTACATATAAAGAATAGTGAGGGGTTAATACACTTGAATGAACATCTGCACTAAATTTCATGGCAATCCATCCAATACCGGTGCGAGTCTGTCTGTGCCGACACCAAAATAGAGCCCCTGTAGTGGTTAAAGCAGAACAGGATCTGAGACCGGACACATAACGAGGCGTGTTGCACATATGGAACAATGCTGTAGTACTTTATAGCCAGTAGATACTGTATGGCATGTTAAAAAGAAAGATGTTACTCAGGTGTACATGGAACATGTATGTAACATGTTCAGCATATCCCTCATTTAGCATTCAGCTCAGAGGTCGTATCTGAATACATTTTACAACCCTGAAGGAAACCTGACACCTGAGGCTGCTGTGGGGATGGCTGCTGTGGTTAGCATCATCAACTAGCTCCAGTCTAGTCTGTCATCTAATATTAAGTCTCAGGCCTGTAATTTAGGTGTGATTTTCAATTCCCACATTTCTTACGCTCCTCAACTGATGATGGCTGTGCCCTCGTGTCTTCTGCAGCTGAGACAAATTGCTGAAATGAAGTCACCTTTTATAAGCTGAAGATCTTGAAAAGGTCATTGATGCTTGGATTTGCTCCGGGCTTGGTTGTTGTAGTCCCCTTTATTCTGGGATCAGAAGGAAAGATATCTCCTGTCTGCAGTTAGTGGGAAACACTGCTGCCAGGCTTAAGCAAACTCTAAGAGGTACAATCACATCACACTAATCCTTGCTGCCCTTCACTGTTTGCCTCTGAGTTTTAGGATGGATTTTAAGATTTTATCTATGATTTTTCAAAGCTTATCTTCAATTGTCTCGGCACCTGAGCTAAGTTAGTGTTCTCTTTAAAATTCTTTTTTAAAACATCTTTATTAGTTGTTTTGTTTTGAAGAGTGCTCTATAAATGAAGGTAATTGTTGACATTTGTCACCAGGGAAAATGAGAGGAAGCATACTTATTCAGTAAATACAAGCAAAGAAAAGACAAATTTTCATTCCATTCATTCCCCAAAATGACATACTCTGTCTAGTCTTTAATTTTGCCTTTATTGTACAGTGTACACTGTAGATATAGACTGAAAACATGAGGTGAGAAGGAGGCAGGGATGGACTGGGAATGAAAAATGGCCCTGGACTCTTTGACTCAGACCGACCCACCAGCCCCCTAATGACTAATTAGTATAAATTAGTATATTAGTATTGTTACAACCCAGATCGCTAGGGGAAGGGGAAGCAACATAAAACCAGATGGATTTAGTAAAATAAAGTTAGGTAACACTTTCTATGAAGGTCATGTCTATGATGCATTATAAGGACATTCATAAGACATTATAATGCATTTCTAAGGCTTTATAAAACTCTTCATAAATGCTTATAATCATGCGTGACAACTTATAACTTATCCATGCCAAAGTGACAACAATGTTGAAAGAAGAATCTGAGTTCTGAGTTACACAGCACATGATAACCACCCTAACTTCAGCCAGTTATAAAGACACATAGAGAACTGCTCTAACGTATCATAACAGATTATAAATTCTAAGGTTCTGAAATGGAATAATGTCTTATAAATATCAATAATATGCTATAGCATGACTCTGTGAGCTCTAAGTAAATGACAGCACTGTATAAGGTTAATAGCAATTGAATGATACTATAACACAATTATGAGGACTTATGAGCAGTATTTGCTGGCTGCTAAAGTGTAAGACAAAAAACAAATTCACAGTGATGATTAAAGCCATGTCAAGTCTTTATTTTCCAAAACACACAACTTCATATTTGAATTAAAACAGAAAATGTCACCATCACACACATCAAACACAGTGGCTAATGGTACAAGACTGTACTGGGCAGTCTACCAGTACAGGTGTGAAGCAGGGTGTTGCTGTGAGTGAGCATGTGAGCTCAGCCAACCTGCACCGTCAGCCTACTAACAAGTATCGTGTGTGTACACAGCCTGATATATCTTCTTCCTCTGAGTCATAAAAAACTATTAAAAACACATCAATGAGTCACACTGCTGCACTGGGTGACATGTTTATCTGCTGCCCCAAATACTCACATGTGAATTCATCCACTGCTGAAAATAGTCCCCAGCAAATGCATTATTTCCTCATATTAGTGAGTAGCATTTGCTAAAAATTAGAGTGGCCGGCTGTTTTAGGAAATTACTGAGACTTTTTGTTAAAGTAAAAGTATATATCTGTGACCCATTTATAATAGATGTATGTCTCCAGCGGGAATCGGTGGGCTTGGGGCTGAGAACTGAGCCTCAGACAAAGTAGGGCAGTCAAAAAGTACTGAGGGATGGACAAACGCATTGTCAGTTTTGTTTTTTTCATGGGATTTGCTGACAAAAAGAAAAATATAGTGGCCTAAATCACCCCAAGATTTTTGTTTTTGATTTATTTATACATCGACAAAACACACTGAATCCAAGAGATGACTTAAAGTGAGAACATTTATTTCTAACATGATCCCAAGATGACAGAAAGCAACACAGACACAAAACATGTAACTTGATTAAGGCAGTGCAAAGATAAATATGTACAACAAAACACTTCAAAACTGCAACAACTTTTCATTCATCAAGTATACATTTAGGTAAAGTTGGATTTTATGATGATCTTTGATGCCAGAGAAGTGGTGTGTATGTTGGAACAGTTTGATAAACGTATCTATTATGTGGGAAACAGCAGATTCTTTTTTCATACATTTGCATGATAAGCAGGCATATAACTGTTCCACAATATATTTTACAGCTTGTTTCACATTGCCAGTGCCACACACTGGAACCCGTTCACATACCACTTGCGTCGTAATACATTCAACAAACATAGTTAAACGGCATAGTGAGGTCTGAGAGCAAAACCCAGCAGCGGATTGTGGTGTCCTGCGGATGGTTAAAACTTTATTCGCACGTTGTGTTGTGGCTTAAAATGTGTTTGTTTGTCGCTGTTCATTTTTGCTTTAACGAGCCGGCGGCTCACTGCAAGATCTCTGAGCGCAGGACTCACCACACGAGCTGGTGTTCGTGCGTCAGTATCGCCCCCGCAGATAAAGTCACAATACAGCCAAATTCCCTTAAATGCAAGTAGCACTGATATATGACTTTTTCCTGCATGTGGCTTACACATGATACACGACACACTTTCACAGGGAGTATTTGTAATGCAGTGTAGGAATGTAAAGCGCTGTGTCTCCACTGCACAGGTATATTTCTGCATAGTGTACTCCTGTTAAAACCACTGCCTTTAACAATAGTAAGGACATATATTATTGCATTATGTTTTCAATGTCAATCTTTTTTTTTTTTTAAGACTATTTTTTTGGCCATTTTGCCTTTAATGTATAGAGACAGGAAAGTAGGGGAGAGAGGGGGATGACATGTAGCAAAGGGCCCAGGGTTGGAATTGAGCCCCAGCCGCTGCGAGAAGGACTCAGCCTTAATGGTACATGCTCTACCTGGTGAGCTACCAGGGTGCCCTCTCAATGTCAATCCTTATACAGTATACAGTAGTTGTGAATGACAATTGAATCCATTGCAGACTTAAAGGTATTAAGACGTGTACTTAAATCTGCACTAGAATGGGTTAAGATATGTATCAAAGAGGTAAAACACAACAGCACCAGCGGGTCCCTAGCATTTGCCTATGCTGCCTATGCCAGCTGCCTATGCTAGTGCGCTTACTAGCTTTTTGAGAGCTTTTAACCACATCTTATGGTCTTTATCACCAAATGGAAATGTCTCAGGTGTCATCACGTTGCCCAAGTGTTCCCATTCCTAGTTACGACTGAAGACTGTGAGATGGGCGTTGAGCCGAGGCTTCATGCAGCCTATGCCTTGCTTTTGCTTTACAATACTGCTGAACTACATAAGAACATGAAGGTGCGCCATCTTTCACATCTTCTCCTCTACTCGGTTGTCTTTCACAGGAATATGTGCAGACACTGTACAACCAATGCTGTCCCGTGGAACTCTTTCAGAACGCAGCTTGTAAGGTAAAAGGTTCTGACATGTCTGTTGTGTCCTCAGGGAGAAACTGGGCCGACTGGTGCTGCTGGAGCTCAAGGTGCCCCGGTGAGTTGATTCTGATTATTTGTAGTTGCTATATGTATTACAGAGGGCTGCAGGACGTGATTTTACAATGTCAAACATGTGATATCATTCAGTTATTTGAATCTAAAACACTACTTCGTCATGAATATGCAGCAATTACAGCAGGAAAAATGAGAGAGATCAATGTATGATACAGGTTGTTAGAGCATAATTCACAGTGTGCTCAGTGTTGTAGCTGCTGACGGAGGCAGAGACTGCATACAAAACAGCTTTCCTGTTCACTCAGCATTCTGTACATATAACTATAACGACTAGTTTTTAAATGGGCCCATAAAGGGTCAAAGAAAAGAGTAATCAGGACATAAACATGAGAGCTCCGATTCATTGCTGCTTTTACACACTGCTGTGTGCTAGTAAACTCACCGCCCACACACAAACACACACACACACACACACACACACACACACACACACACACACACACTGCAAATACACAGTGCGCACACTAGGACACAGAAAGCAACGCTGTCCCAAGCCTTTGTGTCTGCACATGGGCAGTGAGCAGCCAGGCTCGATTAACTGCTGAAAGAAATTCATTCATCTGGCAAAACAATATCAGTTTAGTAGAGATTTCTTTTCAAGGAAACTACACAGTAATACAAACCAGCACACCCAAAAACATAGAATTTACTTCAAATATAGATTTTTCAACCCATACTCTGTTATAAGACGGTTTCTCCTGGTTTGTAATTCTGTGATAACTTGAGTTTTTAGAGACCTTTATAGACTTAAACACCATCTCCTGGAGCAACAACCACCTTTTAAAACCAGGAAACTGTTTTCTACCTGTCAAACAGAGTTGCTTTATTATTCGGTGTTATTGACTATATTTCTGTTTGAACCGTCCGCGCCGGAAGCAGAATGTTTTGCAAAAAAGTCAATTACAAATTACAATTTCAAAGAACAAACACATTAATTATAACTGTTGAAGGCCGTGACAGGCCATTGAAAATGCCATCATATTAAAGGGTCTCCAGTTTTAAATGTCAAAGTCAATTAACTAGTCACTGGGAGTACTACTCAGACAATGATAACAGGTGTATAATAACCCTGATGATGAGACTACAAATGTGTAGCAGGAAAAGCTGCGTCGCTTCACACTGAACAACACACCAAAGTATTTATTCATTTCACTGATGCCTCGAGCAGGCTGTGACTACGGGATATACTGTACACACAACCTGAATGCTTTCTGTAAACAGCAGGGTACATTCAGAGGGAGCATCATGTTCACACACAGCTCTGTTGCATGAGCAATTTACTGTACTGTATGTTCAAAATACAACCTTCCATACTGTTGCAGGAAGTAGAGTGACTTTAATACAAAGCAGTGAAAGGCTGGGGTAATGGATGTGTTTGGTTCACATCCCATTTCATGTTAGTAGTCATTGCTGACATTTTAACATTAGCAGTGAACATTTTGCAGATAGTCACCCATGCCTACCCTGCAGTAAATGCAACTCACAGTAGAGAGGTGTTCAGCAGAATGTAAACTTCACGTTTATTAAGTCACACTAAATATACGTACATTCAGTATTATGTCGATGAATGCAGGTCAGAATGTGCCAGTGTTCTTTCTCTGGTAGGTCATGGAGGTCAGAACAAGCTACCCGGCTCCATTCCACACTCCCCACACACTCTTTATGGCATTTTTTTCTCTGAATATCCTTTTATATTAGACGGTGAAAAGGACTAAATAAAACATGTCACCATTTATTACTTGAAGTCCTCCAGCCAAAAGGCTGAACAACGTCACTGTTGAATGTTGTGTTCCATGTTTATGTACTCTAAATGTTCACACTTTTACATCCTGTGTCTGCAAGTGTCAGACTGGTAAACTCATCACTGTCACACCCCACAGCCACACACTCACACTTTATAGGAGGCAGTGTGTAAAGCACACATGCAGACATACGCATGCATGACACATATGCATACATATATACATACAGTATATATATGCACACACACACACACAAACCAGGGAGCTTGTTTTTCCTGTCTTCGCTAATTACACAGCTTCAGTGCTGATATCCAGACACCCAGCAACACCGTGTTTGGAATACAGTGGACACCCATGTTAACGTATTCGTGGGGCCACAGTAGCAGACTGCATTGCGTGCAGAGCGGCTCCCCACTGCATCCCAAAGCCAAACCCATCCTTTCCTAATCAAGCTTACATGGAACACTGGGAAACAAAATGCAGGTTTTATTATTGTAAATAGTTTTACTGCATTGTCCCACTAGTTATTGCCTTGTAACAGAAGCTGCATTAAACTGTCTCCATGTTCATTTCAGGGGGTTTGATTATCACGCAGACTTAGACACAAACAATCCCTGAATGAAGCATGATGAGCAAAGCTGGAAATATCTGAGCAAACATTATCATATGATAAGGCCAGGCTGAGGGAAGAACAATGCAGCAGTACAGACACAAGAGCTCCAGTGTAATGACCAGATTGACTTAATCTTTTTTGTTCAATCATACAAAACTTCTCTGAGCAAATGGGGTATTTTGCATTTTAGCCTCTCGAGGTTCACTCATCACATGGGGAAATGAAACTGATACTGGTCTAATCTGATCTTGGATAAGATGACAGAGAGGTACGTTTCTTAAAATGTCAGACTAAAGGTCCTGTTGCATTAGTATTTAAAACAGTGGCTGCGTTCGAAATCCCTCATTCACTACTCCCTGTGAGTTAGACACCACTACTAGTATTGTTAGAAAGTACTTAATACTTTTACAGTATATGTTGTATACGTCTGATGCTCGGTGGCTTTGGACACTTTTAGTGAAATTCTGTTGCAAAATCAATTTGTTTTAATGACGTAAACAGGTGAAGTGAATGAAGTAAACAGGAGCTGTGTTATTGCAAGTTCAACTTTGCAGAACTCTGATATGTGAATTTGTACCATTGACCAATTCCAAAGTGTCGTGTTGACGCGGACAGACAGGAATGCAACGTTAACTTGCCGTTGGGTTAGCCACCGAGCTAGCCAGCCAAAACATGGTAACTACGGCGCCAAGCTTCAAGCTTTTTTGGCGAGGACTTGAGAAGGACTTTCACAGTGCCACTTTGTGTAATAACCATGACTTAGTCCTTCAATAAATATATCTGTATGAGCTTGTTTCCAGTTCTAACATGGGATATTACAATAAATAACATGGTAGCACTTTTGCCAAACCTCTAAATTGATCGTTATTTGAAACTGGAATCAAAGAAGCTTGTAAGCAGCAAACAATGATGAGCTCATAAAGCTTGTTAGACTGACTTTACAACATGTTGGACTAAATGTCTCGGACTAGACGATTTAGACTTCATGACGTTTGGTATTATGGTTCATACAGTGTTTTCTTATTAGTCCTGAACTGATTCATAGCTGTTGTTCCGTCCAAAATGTAAAGCACTTGGCCTTCTTTGTTATTTATTTATTTATTATTCTTGTTAGTTAGCTGGTTCTTTTCTCCTCCCCCTGCCTCCCCTGGCCTCCCCTCACTCCTGTTCTGCCCTCGGCTCCCCTCAGGGTAAAGGTATGCTAAAGACAGATCATATATCCTCATCATCCACAGACTTGCGGGTACGCTGATGAGAGATGGATGAGTAAGACAAATGCTGCGATGCAGGGCCCGCTCCAGTCTAATGTGTTTGTGAATTTCTTCGGGGTAAAATATTTGTTATAACCCTGATCGGTGCTCATGTTTTCACCAACAAAACTAATGCATCTCATATTTCAAGTATCACCTGGAGACCTTCTCATTGACACCTAAGAAACCACAGAACTTGAATCAGTGTTGATAGTTCAGTTTAAATCAACGTGACTCAAGACTGAAATCTGACATTAATGACTTTCCTCCGCGATCTGACAAACCATTTGGATTAAATGAGAAATGTTAATTTGGCTGCTCTGACATCAGAATGTGACACTGACTAACATCTTTTACAGACAGATTCAGAGAGCGAGACAGAGAGTACACAGGAAGTCTTCTGAAAAAGAGAGAGAAAAAGCCCCGATGTTGATACTGAAGTGAAGCCACCATGTCCGACATCCGCTGATATCCGGATCTATCAGATTTATTTAAACCCCAAGGATTACACTTAGTTTACTTTATCACACACACACACACACACACAGCAGACTTATCTGTGGTGGAATCATCAGTGCAGGTTCACATAGTCTCAATCCAGAACACTTTGATCCTGCAGTATGATCCATTTGTATTTGCTTGACAGGTAGGGAGTCTTCAACAGAGCCACTTTTCCAAAGCCTTTAACCATCCCCTGGATCATAAGCTAACATCTGACAGATGATGCATGACATGACAGGGCATAGCTTAATGTCACCCCTATTCATACTTACTCAACTTGTATTAGTACCTTCTCCTGAGTTTACAAGATGGTTTCCAAACTGTGAGGATCTACTTGCCGAAAATAGTAACAGACACAGACTTTGTTCTCTTCTCTAATTGGATTTCCATCAATCTGTTTGGAGGTGGATTTTGAATTTGAAAAGACAGAAATGAAAAGAAACTCCACAAGTTTGAAAAAATGTCTAGATATTACAAAAAGGGGTTTTATCAATAAAATGAGTGAGTACAGAGTAACAAAAACCATTTCTCAAATAAATGATTATATAGTGGAACCTGCTTTGCATCCATTATTTCCTGCAGCAGAAAGCACAGACTGCATGGTTCCATACAAGCAGCACCGTACAGTTCTGTGTCTGTTTATCAGCCTTGTTTTACTGACACTCAGTTGTGTTTTGCTCTCATAAGTGTGTAACCTCTGAAAGCATGTCTTGAATTGGAAGAGGTTCATATCAATTGTCCGCTGGCTAGACAATGGTAACTGTAGGGCGATGGACCTTAAACATGCGTTAATTGATTCTTTGGCCACTTGGGGGCAGCGCAACAAACTCTAAACACAACATAACACAACCTTGTCAAGCTGATGTGCCAAATGTTAATATAATATATAATATAATGGGGGATGAGTATTAGGAGGTGTGAAAGAGAAACATTTCTACAAACTACTGCAAAAACACAAACGGTGTCTCCTCGTGGATGGTAGTGTTCTCTCATCTGCCATATTTTCAGGGATAATCATGGAAGAATGGGGTGACTTGTTTTGTATTTGGTTAGTGAAATTATTTGTCCATAGATTTTAAATGAAGAATTTAAGCACACAAGTGTAAAAGGGTCACAGTTACATGCGTAAAAGAATGCTGAAGCTCGAGTGGTTGCAGCTGATGTAGACAGTTGTACTGGTGAAAATGGGACCATTTCTGAGCTTGACCATAGCTTCGCCCTTGACCTTGGAAACAGCAGTTTACAAAACTACAAATCTCCACTCAAAGTCCACAGTCGTCATCAATAAAATGAAGCTGGTAAGTGGACCTTGAGGTGAGACTGTTTTGTCAACCGCTGTTTCCGAGGTGAGGAATAAGCTGTCAAGCTCAACTTTAGTCCAAAAAGAGCTCAGAATAATGGAAAGTTTGAACATGTACAGTACAGTTCCATGGACCTTGGGTGGAACCATATTATTTTTCTATTATTTATGTATTTGCGTATTACAGTGCATCTAAAAGTTCGGAATAAAGATAAAATACATCAGAGAAATCTCACTGAAACCAGGCTGAAGATGTGACATTACATGATCTTGTAAATTCATCACTGTGTCGCCCACAGGGTGTCCAGGGACCTCCTGGCGAAGTGGGCCCAAAGGGACCTCAGGTAAAATGTGGCCTGAAAGTTACTTGTCAGAATTGTTGGCGACTTAAAGTCCTTCCCATCAGTTGTTTATTTTGTTTATTTTGTTTTCTTTTTAGGGAGAGAGAGGGATGCCTGGGCCACCAGGACCACCTGGAATAAATGGAACCCTGGTTGGTATAACATGAGCACTATTTTCTTCAACAAGCTGAAATGATTCACCTCTAGTCAATATTCTGCATGACAACACTTGTTTACAATAATCAAGAAAGTTGCAGAGTTGGTTTGATTGCTCATGTGGGTCAAGTTTTACTCTACCATGACTCCATTAGCGACCCACGTGGCCAGACACACATGGGGCCTAAATAGATTTAACGGGTTACTGTTGGATCCGTATTTTAGCCTTTTCTTTTCTTTGTGCCATATTCACAAAGAAAGAGAATTTTAGTGTGATTGTAATAGACTAGCAGGTCTCAGTAAAATTAGAATTAATTTGAGTAGCCTGCCCTACCTATGGATGTAACTCGACTTGAACGTGAACACGGAGCACCGCTGCAGATACCTGGGGAATAAACTCCTGCTATTGATACATCATTTTGTTTCAGCAAACACAACTGCCCGTGTTTGCAGGTAGAAAGCATGCAGGGGTTTACGTTCCTTGTTGTCGCACTAGTGAATCTGGCTAGTTTGTCAGGGCACCTGCACAGTGAGGGGTCGACCTTTGAGGAACAGCATGTACATGAAACGCATTAAGATCTCTGTATGCTTCAGACAAAGTGCTTTCTCATCGAATCATCTAACAGCGTCTAGAATGAGGAATCAATCATTTTTGTAACTTTCTGAAACAGTCGATTATGCCCACTATACGCAGCAATTGGCCTGATGTGTGTAAGAAAATCATTTTGTGTGTATGAACACTATGAATGCCGTCTAGGAGAGACTGTCCGAAAGTATGAGCCATTACCTCCATTTGCACAATTAATTGTGTTGAGACTAAAAAGACACACGAAGACACTGAATTATTGGAGAGAGAGAGAGTGGGGAGGCAGTGGGCTGCACTCAGAGGAGGGATATGATGGCAGGCTTTTTGCCTCACTCAAGTGTCACCCTTTGAAACAGCTATAAACCCTTTTGACCTTAGACGTGGTGGTTCAACCTAGTTTGTTTGAAGCATATTGAGGCCTTTGCTCCCTCACGGTGAAGTCTTTGCTGTGGAAAGAAACAACTGGCAACATGGAGGCACATGTCTCTCTGTACCCTTGCAGAGGGAATTTGGCATTCAAAAATTTGAGAAAAAAAAATCTATTGACTGTTGTCCCAATTGGCAGTGGAGGACGGATAATTGGTCAAAGTTCCTTGTCCACAAGAAACCTAGAAGGAGCCCATACAGTTAGCCCACATGGGCTTGCCATGAGGGATCATATTACTGATCCTAGTTCCAGTCCATGCCTACTTGGCCCACATTTAACCCTCATGGGATCCACACATTTAAAGCCTATTCTCAGTTGTTACCTATGTAACAAGTGGGTAACGGGGTCCACCTGTTTTCAAATGTGTCTTTGAGCAGTGTAGTCTCCTAGACTAGAATTCAACACATGAAACTGCTCACATTACCACCTCTGCAGTGGGCTCATAATGAGATCATTAATTTAGCCCAGGCACCATATGAGTCCATTTGGTTTATTTAGCAACACTATTAAGGCGGTGAATGGTTGTTAATTCAGAACCCAAGTCAGAAGAGTGTGTGTGGGGTTGCGGCTGTACACGCAGTAAGGACACCCCCCTCTGGTAAACAAGATTACATACGGACAGATACAATTACAGCAGAACGTCCTCCATGGTGACCATTGGACAGTATGTTTATAGCTCTGCTGCCCTCTTGTGGTCAAAGTGTGACAGTACAGATAGATGGAGTGACGAGTAAGTAGAGTGAATACTGAACACACATTAGGTAAGGACACATCATACATGTTCTGTATCCTGATCAGAATATATTGAACAGCAATATGAAACTGGACTGAATACAAATATAAAATCTGAATTGTTTCAGTTCGGATTTGGTCTCAGCTAAAAGCTGGTGTGGCCTGCTGCATAGATGTGCACAGAGGTCACCTTTACACAACCACAAGCGTCATCTTTTAGTCTTCATCCCCCTCTTTCTATTCCTGTCAGTAGAACAGAACACTGCTATGACGTTATGCCTGCAGTGGGTGTCTGACTTATCTGACACACACATACAGACACGCACATACACACAGAGTCAGGAGGAGGAAGTAGGATCAGCCACCCCTTGTATCTAGGCAACCACATACAATCGTATGATAATAAATATACATAGAAGTCAAACTAATTGTCAGTTGACCTAGCCAACACCAATCAATTTTGGCATTTCAAATGTCTATACTCCTGGTTTGGCTCCTTATTAATCAATAGACATTCAACCTTTAACTTTTAAATTGTGAAGCTGTGTCATATTCATAACAATATCAAGAAAATAGGCTCCCACACACCGAATAAATGCTCCCAAAATGTAATACTCAACATGTGACCAAGAAGGTCTATACACCCGATTCGATTCGACCCGCATGCAAATCCCAGGTCGAGCCCTACCATCAGTTA
>NTHP01000116.1:777604-791881 GCA_003416845.1 Oplegnathus fasciatus | reverse complement strand
TTTTTCTGCCTGTCTGTAGTTAATATCATAAATCCCCTGATACAAGTCACCATAAAAGCTTTATTACAAAATAAATATGATAATAATAAACTCTACTAATATAACACCTCTCTGAAAGTGACTTTACAATGTGCTTTACAAGATTAAAATCAGACAGCATATAAAAACACATAAAAATGCAGAAACAGAAAACAGTACAAGTAAACAGCGGTACAGAGCAGGATGAAATAAAAGGAGAATCAGACTAAATGAGAAGAGACAAAATAAAAATGAGAGAATAAAACAGAGTGGAAGCTCCAGACAGCAATATGAAATCATAAAATCAAATTAAATATAGTCTGAAAAAGTAAACTTTCAGCAGGGACACAGAACGAGGTAACTGACTTAGCTGAGCTAATCTGTTTAGGAGAGTTGTTCCAGAGGCTCAAGGCCCTCATGGCAAAGCCTTGGCCCCCTTTAGCGTTTAGGCTCAACCTCAGAACAACCATGTGAGGATCATAGTGTCATGGTTCAGATTCTTGGCAACAGTGAAAGGACCCAATGCAGACATCCAGGCAGAGCAGGATGTCTGCATTGGCATTTGACTAAAAATCAATGGTCAATTTACGGACTTACAGTTGGCAACTTCAAGGCAAACCAATCTAACAAGGTGAAGGCAGGAAGGCAGGCCAGAGACAGGCAGCAGGTCTAAGAGTGTGGCCACACCATCATTTAAAACAGCAAAACTTCACAGCAAAATCAGTTCATTTCAAAGGAATCGCCACAAACCATGGATTTCCTTTGCCAGAGTATAAACTGCTCCACAAAAGATGCATGGTTGTGAGACAGTTATTAGACACACAGGTAGAAATACATCTCTTCAATAGACCATGTGAACTCACTGTCCTGTTAGCGAGTGAGCTAACGAGCTCGCTAACTGATAGTTAATGATGGCTGAATTCCTTTAACTGATAGTTAGTTAGCAAGCTAGAAAGCTCAGAGAGCTAATGCTACCATGATACGTCTTTTCACAGCAGACATGTTGACTTGGAAAAGCACAGGTGTTACTAATATCATTAACAATGGCTGTGATCTATTCAAGTGTCCCAGTAAACCACGAGTGGGACAGTGAGCCATCACTGTGCAGCTGCTAAATCAAATTCAGCCATCATTCATTTGACTATTCATACCTGTTGTGGTCAGAAGGTTGTTGGCGCCTGTCATGACGGCAACCTAGGAACCGTCAAGCTGAAGAAGGCATTTCAGGCTTGGTTGGCCCACGGGGGTCAGGTAGCAGCAGACAAGTACCCGGGGACCAGAAGGAGTGTGACTTCAGTGGTCGCCAAAGCAAAAACCTGGATGTGGGAGGCATTCGGGGAGGCTATGGAGAAGGACCTTCGGCTGGCCTCAAGGAAGTTCTGGCAAATCGTTAGAAGACTCAGGAAGGGCAGGCAGGGCTTGACTCAGGCTGTGTTTAGCGGGGGAGGAGAACTGCTGACCCTGACTGAGGATATTGTCGAGCGGTGGAAAGAGCATTTTGAGGAACTGAACCTGACCAACATGTCCTCTGTGGAGGAGGCAGCGTTTAAAGACTCGGGGGCAGCCTCACACCATATCCCATACTGCAGAGGTCTCTGAGGTAGTCAAGAAGCTCCTCAGTGGCAAGGCGCCAGGTGTTGATGATATTCGCCCTGAGATGCTGAAGGCTGTGGACACTGTTGGGCTGTCTTGGCTGACACGCCTCTTCAGTGTCGCGTGGAGGTCGGGGACGGTGCCTGTGGAGTGGCAGACTGGGGTCTTGGTTCCCATTTTTAGAAAGGGGGGCCGGAGGGTGTGCTCTAATTATTGGGGTATCACACTGCTCAGCCTCCCCGTGAAAGTTTATTCCAGGGTGTTGGAAAGGATGCTCTGGCCAATCAAACCTCAGATCCAGGAGGAGCAATGCGAATTCTGTCCTGGCCATGGAACAGTGGACCAGCTCTTTACCCTTGCAGGGTTGCTGGGGGGATCATGGGAGTTTGCCCATCCAGTGTACGTGCGTTTTGTGGTTTTGGAGAAAGCTTACGACCGGTACTGCAGGAGTATGGGGTACCGGGGCCGGGGTAGATGATGCGGTTCTGTTGGCTTCGTCAGACTGTGACCTTCAGCACGCAACGGGTAGGTTTGCAGTCAAGTGTGAAGCGGCCAGGATGAGCGTCACCTCCAAGTCTGAAGCCATGATTCTCTGCCAGAAAATGGTGCAGGCAGATTGGTGCAGCAATAGCAGTAATGCAGGCGTTGTACCAGACCATTGTGGTGAAGAATTCACCAGCTGAAAGAATGAGGTCGAGGATACAAGCGGCTGAAATGAGTTTTCTCCATAGGGTAGCTGGGCTCTACCTTGGAGATAGACCACTGTTCCTTTGCATCCAAAGGAGCTAGTTGAGGTCTGATCAGGATGCTCCTGGGCGCCTTCCCTTGGAGGTTTTCCAGGCACGTCCAGCTGATAGGAGACCCAGAACACGCTGGAGAGATTATATGTCTCATCTGGCCTGGCAATGCCTCGAGATCCCCCAGGAGGAGCTGGAAAACATTCCTGGGGAGAGGGACATCTGTACCACCTTGCTTAGCCTGCTGCCACCATGACCCGGCCCCTGATAAGCAGAAGAAAATGGATGGATGGAAGGACATGAGAGTGGTTATCGATCATCTCATTAAACTGTCAGCAAGGGAGCAAATAATTATATTTTTTTCTCAAAATGTCGAACTACTCTTTAAATAAGGGAACAAATGGGAGGTGTGGCTTTTTTGACAGAATGAAAAACAGGCGTGCAGGAGCTGGGTCAGGTGAGTGGAAGGAGCCAGAAACATGAAAAGATGAGAAGGAAAAATTCCTCTAAAATGATTCTTAGTAATATAAGAGCCATGAGAAGATCAGTACTATAAACAGAATCTGCACCCAAGAAGAAATCAATCAAATCGCAGATGTAATTGTAAAACACTCCAGTAGCCAACAGAATGAGGCAAGGGTCAGCATGGTGTATTCTTTGTTCGTAAAGCTCTTGCAGCTTGTAATAGCTGCCAGACAAACATGGAATATTTGCTAATGCTGAATGATGGAATTTCAATAACCTAGATGGGAAATTGTTGGCAGTGAGGAATGATTTGATCTTGGCAACAAGGTGAAATAAGGTTTCATGAGGTGAGAGAGGCAGATTTGCATAATTGATTTAACATGTTTATGCACATTGAGATTATCACCCTCATCAATAATTGGTAACCAACAAACATGATGATATGAACTGCTGTGTGCTCTGCAATTTCCAGCTTTCCAGCCAAGCTTTGTAACTGACACTTTTTAATAGGAATAATACCAAACATAGCATTTAAGAATTGATCAGTAAGTATCGATTACTGAGGCATCGATCTTCACATCCCGAGATGGGGTTTAGACAATGAATCCAGTCAGAGGTTTGTATGTGTGTGTATGTGTGTGTGTGTGTGTGTGTGTGTGTGTGCACAACAGTAGCTACATTGCATCATGTGAAGACAGAGTTGTGTAGTCTTGTCTGAGACAGATAAAACGATTGTATTTCTCAGTATGCAGCTTAATGTTCGCACTCAGTAAATCCACAGTGTTGAGAGCAGCCTAGCCTTCATGTGACACACTCTCAAGGCTAAATGCATCAGCAGTGAATCACAAGTGTGTCACTGCTGAAATGAATATGACATATTTTTGTCTTCAGACAGACTTCCTAATTCCTACTGGGTTCAGGAGAGGGTGTGTTCTATTTTCCTGGTTCCCTTCCTCATTGCCACCTTCTACTGGAGAGTAATGTGTCGTTCAGATTACAACTAAAGTGAGACTCTGGTGCATAACGCATTGCACAGTGCAGAACTCCGTTCTGTAGATGACAACGTCAGCGCTGCTAGCTGTGTTTAGATCAGTACAGACTGAAACAACATCTTTGTAAAAAACCTGCTGGCTTCTGCTTCTGAAGGCTCATATTTCGAAAGGCGTTTTTTTAGTTGAAAATCTCGACTCAAGGTCTACTTGCGCTGGAGCGTTTGATTGCATCACCAGTCCTCATCAGCAGATATGCAACTATGGATATTAATATTTGTGATACTGAGCACCTCTAGGATTTATCACCAATGTTGACTTACAAGTCAAGGTTTACGGTTAATTCTAATGATATACACAGAATATGGCATGGAAGGAAAGTCAGAATCACCCCATATTAAAGTTGTGTCACGGGGCAGCCTTTAGCTGATCACATACATTAGCACAGGACTGTTGCCAGAAACAAAAACATACAATAACAAAAAGCACAAAAGCTGTTTTCTTGTGATAATGTGAAAACAACTTAACATGGAGGAAGTGAGGGAAGATTAGGAGGCAGACGTGAACAGAATTGGAACAGTTGTCCATTACAGAAAAAGTGACCCTTTTACCATCTTCAGTCTAATGCATTTTCTACGTACACAGGCTGCATAGTGAAAGCTGCACGTCGTGAGTGTCTACACTAGATGTGTTCAGCTGAAGCTTTTACACCTCTCACAGAGCAATACACAATCGATGTTGTTACATGTGTAAGCTGGAAGAAAAGAGACTTGTAGCAGTTATGTAAGAAAAGCAGGAGTGGAGTGCAGGCCGGTACGTGTTCAGTGTGGACGGGTGTGTTAATTAAAAGTGTGTGTTCTGTTAGAAGCATCTGAAATTGACAACTTAGCTGAAATGCCTCCAGTGTAGACAGGGGGTGACAGACAATCACAGAAAAGGGTTACTGAAGTTTCTGACTTTTCTGTATCTCTGTTTGAATGTAAAATAGTATGTCAGAGCAACGAATGGCACAGAAGTGGGAAGTGGGCCAACAAAGACATACAAGGCCTCTGGGTACATGTGGGCAACGGCTCTGTCCACCATTGCTGCTGTTGGTGATCAGTGTGGATATTCAACTTCACAGTGTGTTTACACGTGACACAAAGATGCAGGTGCTCTCATCTCTCAAGAGCCTGAAGCTTGCAGGCGTGTTTATGTTGAGCATGTACTTTAAATACTGAGCTTCAAACAGCCAGCTATTGTCTGATGTTGCCACCAGTTCATCACCAGTTCATTGTTTTTGTTATTCAAGTCCGGGTAGAGAATGACCAAGACCGAGCTTTTTCTTTATTTTTCTTTGCGCAGTGGAATGGAGCGGAAAGCAACTGCGTGCTTCCCGTTCACGAGGGGAACAAAATGACCTCAATCGGTTATCTCCAGGTTGTCGCTCTTGATCATCAGATAACATCTGTCCAAAGCTGAACCTTTCTCAACTTCCCCATGTTGCACCGCTCAGCGTCCTTTGAGTCTTTGAGTAGTGTTGGGTGGCACCATCATGTTTCATTTCACAATAAATGGCACCCTGTTGTATCTCCAGTGTTTGAGTCCATATGCACGAATGGGGCTTTCAGGAATGCAGGGTTTCTGTGCTTTGAGCATTAATAGGCTTTAAAAAGTACTTCCTATGATACTCATGTGTTTCCTTGGACAAAACTTCCTCAAAGCAGACTGAGGAAACGCTGGTTTATTTGTTTCCTACAGCAGCAGCATGGCTAAAATCACTTACCAAGAAAGGAGAAGTTGTGGATGGAAAAGAGGAAGCTTTTTAAAGGAAACAACTCACCCAGAGCGTCTCAGACACTGTATATGTCCAAGTACTTAGCAGTTAACCAAATGTCTGTTAAGTCACTATCTATCACCGAATGAGGTAACACAATGGTGATTGAGCCTATGGCCCACGGATGAAAGCTCTTGCATTTGCAGTATTAAGACCCGGGTGTCAGTGGTGACTTTTCCTTAGGCTTTTAATAAGGCTTTTGACACAACAGACTCGCTCTTCAACTCACCTGTGTGTGAAGCAGCGTACTGTTTTTTCTGGTCTCTGATCGCGTTGTGAGTAAACGGTTATTATTGCCAAACAAACAAAGAAAAGATCGATGACTACAGACGATGAAAATGAAACTGAAGTGAGGTCCAAAAACACACCTGCATTTACCGATTATCGCTATAGGTGCCGCAAAAGAAAAAAAAATCTTCGAGATTATGAGTTTAATTCTACAAAAAGCCTTACAGAATTGGATGGTGTTTTTTAAGGACTAACGGATCTGCAGATTCATTTTTCATCACATTACAACAAGTAGGGAAAAAAAAGCTTTAGAGAATGCATTACAGTAACCAATTCAAAATGTTTTGTAAGCCACCGGTTTTGACAGAAAAGAAAGCGGTTCTGCATCAGCAATGCAGAGCAGCGAGCATAGCTCCTCTGACATACTAACTCAGCCTTTGATATGTAGGCAGAAGTTTCTAACTGTCTCTCTCTATTTCTCTGTTCCTCCCCACCCTTCCCGCTCTCTTTTCTTTCTTCCGTCAGGGTGAAGTGGGACCCAGGGGAAGGAAAGGAGAGGTTTGTCGAATTAGACTTTGCGGTATTAGATATAATCCATTCTGTCTTATTCTGCACCGCAGTGAGAAGCCCTGTCAAGCCTCCACAGCTGCTATAGAAGACTTACAGAGCCAATACCTCCAGGCCTGGGGAAATCTGGCCCCCTGGGCAAAAATATACATCACAAAAGCCCTCTTTTCTAAAGGCACACACATCTGAAATATCAAACACTTACTGTACCGTCTACAGAATCACAATTTATGGAGATAGATCCTCCCTCAGTTGTGCAAGTGCTGTACCATTTGTAGGATATCATCTAATACAAGTCATGCTTTTTGATCACGAACAAAAAACAGTGAAAGAGCAGAAAACTTTGGAATGCTGCGTATAGATGTAATTGGTATAATTGCTAAACCTGCCCCCCTTAGTTACTGTTGCTACACCTTTCCATTCGCACATGTGCAGTTTACACTGATTATGGTGGCAGATTTACTACTTGGATTTTTTGTCATTTTTGAGACTATTTTTGAGAATTTTTGCCGGCTGAAATGACAACTGTCGCTGGCAAATTTTATCAGCTGTAAATTGAGTCTTAAATATGCGCTTGGCTACATAGCACATGCTACTGTGCCGACAGACTGAGGCTTTCATAAAGGCAGCATCCTCAACAGTTGCTGATCCTTGTAGAAGACATGGAAATAAAGACACAGCATCGTTCTTGTGTTGCATTGTAGAGTCCTCACATTATAAGTATTATGAATACAAATATAAGATCAGACTATTATTTTATTTAGAGCAGGACAGAGCTGCTAAACTCTGTTAGCATCCAGTAACGGTTTCCACACAGTGAGGAAACGCTACACAGTGGACTCTTTTGTAACCTGTACACAACCCTCAAAACTCTGTAAATACACTGCATCCTTATGAATGAAATGACATAATTTAGTCACTTACTGCAAAATATTCATTAATACTCATTTTCACTTTTTTTCCTTTTGTAATCTGAGATTTTCTGTCCTCCTTCCTGCCTCCTCAGAAAGGAGTGACAGGTGACGTAGGCTCCAGGGGGCCTGAAGGGAAGAAAGGGGACACGGGCCACATGGGTTCTGTTGGTCCCAGGGGATTTCCTGGCCAGGACGGGTTGCCGGGCCAACCAGGCCAACCAGGATATCCTGGGAAACCAGTGAGTGAACCTCCTCCTGACCATCTCCTGTGAGCGGATTAAAAAAAAAGAAAAAAAGAAAAGAAAAATGGGCTGAAAGAAACAGTCAGTGATTTTCTGCCTGGATTGGGGGAGTTATGTTTGGGAGTAATGGGGGGCGCAGCTGTCAGTGTGTGTGGGCTATGTGACAGAGAGTGGAGCGTTGAGAAGATCCTGTAAATCTGCAGGCATGCTCAATCACAGGTTGAGCCTGTTTTCCCAGTCCCAGAGTTGATTCAGCTGAATCAAAGTGTAATTGTGTGTTGCAGGGCAAGCCTCCCTCAGATGAACATCTTCTAAAGCTCTGCACTGATGTTTTGCGTAGTGAGTATCTGTTTGTTTTTATGTCACTTTGCCAACAACCAGAATATGAGAGCCAGGGTCTGGAACTTCCCTACACATGTCAAATCGCAATGTAGAACCGCACGTTTCACTTAATTCCTTTGATCAGTTTACATTGATTATAACAAACTATCTATTTAGATGATTACTCATTCTGTAAAAACGTGATACAGTGTTAAATATCCCCTTTTTTTGTTTTCTTTACAACCCAGAGTACGAGGAAAGGGTCCTATGAATTGAATTAAATTGATTTTATTTTGGTCTTTAAAATGACAAATAATACAGTATGTTTTAGACCTGCAGTCATTGTTTTATTTGGTCACTTGGGGGCTGTGAAACAAGCTGTAATCAACACTGACATCACCTTATAAAGCCGATATACAGTAGATAATGTGTTAGCAAACAGTTGCCTATTTACACATTCAGCAGACACAGAGTAAGCAACCCCTTTCACATTACTGAATCTGAATCCAAATCAGGTTTATTGCCAAGTAGGTTTTCACATACTAGGACTTTGTCTTGGTATGTTGGTGCATAACAATAAACATAGTCAGTAGAAAATATAAGAAAAGGTGAAAGCAAGTACTGTGAGTCAGAAGCATAAATTAAATATAAAATATGATAAAATAAATAGTCATAGTCATTTGTTCCATTAGTAATATAAATGCAGATTTAAAGAAAAACACCTGATGCTTGTTGCTCCAGAACTGATAAGAACTGCCAGCATCAATGACTGTGATGGAATAAAAGTAACACCAGTAGGCAATCAAAATCTACAACTGGTTTGTGGATGTTTGCAGGTACAGTAAGTGTCCTGTTTTAACTAAGGCTGGATATTATAAGACTGATAATAGGTGCAACCATGTGGATGACCCCCTCACTTTCCCTAAATGAGCAAAGATAAACTTGGTAAAGTGAAATAAAGTCTTTTCGCTGAAGAAGTTGCAAAAAGGAAATTTCTTTCTGATTATACACAGATCTAATCATTTGTACTTGATGAAAAAAACAGTAACACAAGAATAATATTGCAGTTGGTGCTGTTATTCCTGTTTATCGTCTAATATATTGGCCGATTTGTGGATGTAGCTCTAATTGGAACATCCTCCACGATGGTCGACCTTGATTGATTTTTGGGTCATGGAGGAGCAAGGATGGAGGGAGCATAATTTGCTCAATGGAAAGCAACCAAAGTCTCTGCAGCAAACGGGCTCCTGACCGCTACCGATTCCAATGTCGTGGCACCGACTGTAACAGGAGAAATCCTGAGAAGTCACAGAACTCTTGAATTTAAACACTAAATAGAGCTGAGAATGTCTATGATAACACATTTCTATGATCAAGAAAAGAAGCCATAAAAATACTGTGTGTGTGTGTGTGTGTGTGTGTGTGTGTANCACACACACACACACACACACACACACACATATACACAGTATGCAAGCAGTTTTTACATAATATTTAATATACTAATGGAATACTCAGCACCTTCTGGCTGTGCCCTACAGATCAACTTCCAGCACTGCTCCAGACCCTGGCCCCCCCAGCTAGGTGTGAACCCTGCCAGAGCATGAAGGGACCCCCGGGCGAGCCAGGAGCACCAGGACCCAAAGGCTCCATGGGAATTCCAGGCTACCCTGGCAGGAGTGGCGCTGCCGGTTACCCAGGACCTCCTGGAATGCAGGGTCCTGCAGGCCTCAAAGGTGATATGACCCATAATGTAGTAGTTTAAGGGAATAATCAACACCTTAGGACAGGTTTATGTTATCTGTATTCAATGGTTCCTTTTAAGCCCGTGGGTCTAAGCCACTGTCTGAAAGCATGACAAAAATCTTTTAATCACTCTCTTTACCCTGATGAAAACAAGACAATAAATAACAACACAACTTCATGAACAAGAACTAGGACAAGATTTACTGCTGCTTTCATCAACGATTAAAATCAAAACAGTGTCAATGACTAACAAATTGGATGTGTTGATGTTCACTGTACCCCATAAAACAAGATCATTAAACAAGTGAACATCAGCAAAAGTCAACCGAGCAAAAGACAACAAATACTGAATGCAAACCCATCTCAATGAGCTGTCTTTGATTTATCACCACTTCAAGACAGGGTGGCTAATCAGCCGTGAAAGATGCCAAACTGTACCACTCCACTGCTGTGTATGATTTCCACTTGTTAGGTCAGGAGAAGAGCAACTTTAGAGGTGTCAGGCTTGGTTGAAAACACTGAGAGAAGAGACTGAAAGCTGGACTTGGAGAAAGAGTGTTAGAATGTCTGCTTCTTAAACTGGAGGCATGGAAATGTATCAGGCAGAGAGAGTCTAATGAAAGACACCATCAAGTTGAACTGTGGGAAGTGTAGGATCCAGCATTTTGGAGCTTCTATAGGGACACTTGGGAATAAAAGTCAGATACTCCNCCAAACTTTATGGAAGTACAAAACTGGATCGCTGAAGTACCCCTTTAAGCTTTTCTATGAGATTTGGTTCTTATGAGCCAATCAGTGAACAGATTTATTTATTTTTATTATTTTATTTTATTATTTATTCCTATGCCACGTTCACGTTATATCGTTTAAACTGTAACTACGAGCAGCCGAGTGGGAAAAACCGCTCACGTCAGCCTCCGTCTTGTAATTCAGAGATATCTCCCTCTCGGTGAACAAAACTACAGACGTGTTAATAGACTGTTGGCAGAATGGCTGCAAATGCACCATTACTGGCAGTTACATCAAAATAAAATCCAATATTAACATTAATACAATGGATTCAGATAATTTAACTTCACCTATACTTCCAAGGTGCATGGAGAAGGAAAAATAGTCTAAAAAGGTCAAAAATCCAGCAACACTTTTTTATATTATATTTGGGCTTGTGGCCTTCATCAGGGTCATCCTGCTGGCAACTGCATACGGAGGCTGTTTAGTCACGCTGGCGGCACGGCTGTAGGGATGGCAATGTTGACTCGTTGGTACAGGTACTCATCTTCCACTCAGGGAAGATTTAGTGCTAATTAAGATGGTGAGCATGGTAAACATTATGCTAAACATCAACATAATTAGCTTTGTCATTGTGAGCATGTTATCATGCTGACATTAGTATTTAGTTCAAAGCACCACTGTGCCAAAGTACAGCCTCACAGAGCTGCTAGCAAGGCTGCAGACTCTTAGTCTTGTTACTATGTGCCCTGAAGACAATTTTGTGCCATCTGTGGTTTCACCAAAACTGAACTCTCATATAAATGGTTTGGATAGTGATATTAAACTAATGGATCATGTTGTGCCACCTGGACTGTTGTAAAGCTGTGTTTAACAGTTTTACAGTGTCCCAATGTCTCCACATGGAACCCTGAAGCTGGGACATAAATGGAACCCAAATATATGCTTTAGATAATTTGGTTAAATATAATCCAGGTCTTACCAATAAAGAATGATGAGAATTAGTGAATGAATTGCTGTAGTGTTACCTGGTAATGAAAGCCTGCAGACTCTTCCACAGCACAGGACCGGACACATCTGGAAGTAACGCAGCCCATCGGTTCAGCTCGCAACCTGACAGCTCATTTATAGAAGCTCTAATGCTATTTTCTAAAGCAGACATATTATGTCCCCAGGTGACATGGGAGCAAGAGGGCTCAAAGGCAGCAAAGGAGAAGGTTACCGTGGACCTCCAGGACCACCCGGACAGCCAGGTATGTTAAAGGGCCCACCTATTCTGAAATGTCTTTTCCCATTAAGCATTTTTATGGAGCTGCAGCTATTTCAGCAACCTAACCACAGTGTTCTGACATCTGAGCTTTCAGATCTGTGCATGAGTGCACTTTTAACAAAAATACATCAAGGCTGTTTGTCGTCTTACATTTTTAATAAATCTGTGGGTGGACCCTGTTTGTACTTAATTTTCAAGGTGTACTTTTAGTGACAGCTTGGTAGGTGGGGTGAGGGAGACGTGAGGGCAAGTTAGAGACAGTGAGTGCTTTATTTCTCTGTGGAAGCTACAATAGCTTGTTAACTCATCACATACAGTGTGAGCAGATGTCATTTATTAGTTCATAGAAATCTAATTTAATGGAACCTTTAATTTTCTTTCCATAAATGAGGCAGAAATGTATTTTGTCTTCCCTTATCACTGCAGGGATTCAGGGTCCTCGTGGCTTCGATGGAATTGGCCATCCAGGCAACCAGGGAATTCCTGGAAAACCAGGACCACCGGGAGATCCTGGCAAACGGGGCAACCCGGGGCTTCCAGGGGTTTGTGATGTTTCCATGTGTTATCAGACCTACAACCTCAGGGAACATTACAGCAAAGGACCCAACGTCTGATGACACAGCAGCGTGGGAGAGGCTGCTATTGTGAAAGGCGATTCCTTTATGACAAAGTGTGTGTGGAGAACAGCTGCACTGGAGGTGGGAATAACCTCATTAGTTGAGTTAAAATGAAATGGGCAGGGTGATTCATGATTATGGGATTCATGAACAAAGAGGCTGGTGACCTAGCTTACTGAGATACCAGGCTAGCGTGGCTACTTTACACTTTAAAGGTTGAATAGCAGGTTTAAATAGTGAGCTCTAATCCAGAGTAAGTAAGTCAGATGAGCACCATAATGGTTGTAGCTGAGTTGTGTTGGTTTTTGTGTAACTAAGAGAACTAGGAATCGGAGTAACATTAAAAATACCTACCTCCTCTTTTACCTGAGTTACTCTTTATGTTTAAGTCAATGTTACTGAAGGCTTTGCTAACAAGACAGGATGCTAACAGGCTAACATCACCAGCTGTCCGATTCATTTTAAACACGCGTGCACAGAAAACAGACAAATGTCCTCAACCAAATGTATAAAATATGAATGAGTGAAATAAAAAGAAGAGATGCTGATATGCATGTATCTGCATATTATTAACAGAAGTGGACACGAATCCGACCCAGTGGGATTATTTCTGCCTTCGGTGCAGCTCGGCCTCAGAGAAATGATTGTATCTACAAATGATGTGAAAAGTACAGTCCGTGCCCTGACAATGAATTGGGATACGTCACAATGAAAGAATGGGGCATTATCTTGTCAAAGGTTAGCTAATAGTTAAGTTAGGCATTTTGGTCAAAGATAAGAACCTAAAAAAGTTCAATTTCATGAATAACTGAGAAAAACTCCAACCACAATATTCTAGTTTACAGTGCATCACTTCACTGTCAGCCTGCTTCTAGTGCATCCTACATGTAATCCCTTCTGTTGGAAAAACATGTTTCTACCAGCGACTGTGTACGGAGCACCAGGGTTGTGCTAATCCATCACTGTGACACACAGGGTGGTAAGAATCCTGCCATTGTCTATTTTTACCCATCATATTTGTTTTCTTGTTTACCAATATTATATAGATTTATTTTGTATTGCTTTTCTCTGTGTGTGGCTTACCCTAAATTCTCAAATAGTCTCCTTGGCCTTAATTTACCTCAACTGCACATTTATGTTATCGACAGGCTTTTATTTATAATTTATCCCTGGTTTGTAAGTATATCTTATCATCTTATTGAAGTAAGACACCTCTGTGTTTCTTGATATGCTCCCACTTTAATTTGCTGTTTGCTGTTGCAAACTCAAAACTTCATCCCTTTCTGCTCTACCTGTCTTGAGAAATTCAGTATAATTTAATTTCCACAGCACTCATTCGTACTCACCACTCTGCTGCTCAAAGTCTCTCTTCTCCAACAAAAATACTGTTTTCATTCACCAGTTATTTCCAGTCGCTTCTATTTATCTGATTTTTGATTGCTGTTAAGGTGCCGTCCATTAAACTACACACTTCCTGAACTGTTTTACATTAAAAGCCTCCCAGTCGCTCAAAGGGCATAACCCACCCCATTCCTGGTAGGCTTTTAATTTGAAACATCATAACAAACACATAATTTGAGTTCAGTTCACTATAGGTGAGAACGCGATGTGACCCAAATATAGGAAGTGAAGGAAGTGAAGGAACAGTGCAATGCGGATGATAACTTTCTTATTATGACCGGACCTCGCTCATCGTCTGTGTAACAAGGACAACACATCATAATCACTCTCTCTCACCAGGGCCCGCCTTCTCCTTATGTACTGTCTCACTCGTCTCATTCACAGAATGAAATGTTCAACAACTCGCTGTCTTGTCAGCTGCTCATATTGTTCACCGTCTTGTAAAGCATTTGACTGATGGAAACACCAAAGCAAAACCAGAAAACCCAAGACTGCATAAATCTGGTGTTGCTCCATTATTTCTGAGATCAGAAAGTGTCGGCGAGTTTCACTCGGATATTTTGTTCCATAGACGAGCGGCCGTTTCGACCGCGTGACATTTGCTAGACAAAGTACAGTGTGAAC
>NTHP01000116.1:747801-776712 GCA_003416845.1 Oplegnathus fasciatus | reverse complement strand
GAACCAAATGAAAAATGCTACAATGTTGCAACTTCACCCCGGAATCGCCCCGAGTCTACTGAACTACAGGTTTTCTGCTAATTTTTTTGCTAATTGCTTCTTCCTGTCTTCAATAACTCTTTACTAAATA
Source organism: Oplegnathus fasciatus (assembly GCA_003416845.1). Lineage (NCBI taxonomy): Eukaryota > Metazoa > Chordata > Actinopteri > Centrarchiformes > Oplegnathidae > Oplegnathus > Oplegnathus fasciatus. The sequence goes on along the minus strand of NTHP01000116.1, from coordinate 776,582 downwards.
AAATAATGTACATTTACTGAGAATAAAATGCAGAGTGAACGGCCCCCAGAGTGCCCCGTGCAGAGAAAATAGAAATTGACAGACACAAGCATGCAAGTAGTCCTTAGTTGTGTCCGAAATCACTCCCTATTTACTATATAGTGCACTCTATATGCACTCTCTCTCTCTCTCTCTCTCTCTCTATATATATATATATATATATATATATATATATATATATATATTTATGTATATAAAGTAGTGTCCATGGCATGTACAATACTTTCTGCTCACAATCCCACAATGCAATTTCTAAATACAAAAATTGAGATTGCGTGAGTCTACACCTGTAAGTGATGATGACAAAAAATGATGATGATTAGAAAGTGTCTGAAATCTCAATCTACCGCTCACTGATGAGTAAACCACTGAGTGTCTATCATAGAGGGAGTAGTGACGCAGCCCTACTGTCGTAGTAGCAGACTTGAGAATGAACTCCACTTTGTCACTTTCTGGTGTGACCGGCCTTTAGTCTGTGGCCTGCGCTCCGTTGCTGTAGTAGCTCTGTGCACTGTGCTAGCGTATGATTGGCTGCCTGGATGGTTGTGCAGTTTATATTTCTTAGATGTATTTTGCTCATTCAGTTCAGCAGCTGCTTTCCCTACTTGTTTTTCAGTGTGCTTTTTTGTTGGACCCACTGTTATACAGTAGGCTCACAATGTGACTGGGTGGATGCATTTTACAATTATCTGTCAATGCCTTTAACATTTGCTATGGAAAATGACACAACTCCCTCAGAGAGCACATGTTAACATTTTTATGCTCATGTTTGAAGCTGGTTGACTAACAACAACTATGGTCTCCACTCTATGGTCCATCTAAAGGAGTTCACAGAAGCTCTGTGTTCAGTCACATCATCTCTGTGGAGAAATGACACATCGGTGGGAGCGGCTCTATGCAGCCAAATAGAGCAGCTATTTCAGATCCAGGTACAGTGGAGGGATTTAGCAAGGGTAAGCTGCTACAGGCGTCCTATTAGCTGTTACAGACAAAAAGCCATACACATTCAACCACAGGAATGAGCAGTGAAACAATGCTTTTGCAAGGAGCAAGAACAGATATGTGTTTTACACAGATTCAGAAGACTGTATTTCCTTAACCATTTATAGAAAGTATTGGTTGTTTTGTGGGAAATGGCTCTTGTCCCAGTTCCCCAAGAAGAGACACTTAAAATTCCATGTATGGTTAGGACCGATAAGATTAACATCAGAAAACTCTGCCAAAGACTTGGAACCCTTCTAAGAGCCTTGCAGAGTAACAAACGGGTTAGCGCATCCGGGGTTCAGACTTCAGGATGCCAGTTTCCAAACTGTCGTTTTTTGCTCTCAAACTGTAAATTTTGACTTGTCAAAATAAACTGGGCAGGTTTCAATGTACCACTGCTATAAGAGTAGCGAGCTGTGGTGTTTGGAGTCATTCACGTCTTAAACAGTGGGAAGAATTCAAGTGTGCATTAAGCCAACAGTCCGGCTGGAAGAGTACTGGTTTTAGAGTGACTATCCTACTATTGATATTTTGCAGTGCAAATATGACTTTACTGTGTGAAGATATCACACAACTGTGCTGTATGTTGCCAGATTATGCCTTTAGCTTCCAGCTTTTCAGTTTCTTAGTTAGCAACCATTATGCTACTTAAATTTAAAGTGTTTAACAAAAAATACAATAGTAAAGTTATGGCTAGCAACCCCGAGAGGCTTCATTGTTTATCACATCCCACAGTATGAAACAGTTTGATGAAACAAACAACATATTGGTGATTTTGCTATTTGTAGAGACTTTCCAGCACAGATTTGCAGGAAACTCAGGGCTTTTTGTATCAACATAATGATGTTGTTTAAATATTAACATTGAAAAAGTCATAGTTGACCTGAAGCACATTTTTGTTTTTTCAAAATGATTTGATAAGTCTTTAAATAAGCCTTTTTATGTCTTTTGTGGCTATGGAGGGAGCTTATCAAAGTTTTTTTTTTATCTTAATCATTCTAGTTTTAATCTGGCTGTGGTGAGTTCCCCATGTTTATGGAAACACAACACTAATACAACTGACTAAACTAAGTGTTTTGTGCTTTGTACACCCAACCACCCATCACGACTACCCCCCATATTCCCATGTTTGGCAAAGGAAACAAGTAGACCGAAGCAGAATTTTAAAACAGTTTCTCATGAACAATAAGTGACAGTTGAAACTCTCACACTAAGGCTTTTATCATATGAAAATACATTTAACAATAAATCCTCAAACCTAAATGACAAAATGGCCTGTTTGTTAGTGCCTACCAAAACATAATACAAATGAGCATTTTGCTGACCTGGCAATTGGTATATTAGCTATTAGTAGGATGAGGACGCATCAGAATACTAGGGTATGGTTAGGTGACACTGACTGTTGGTAGGAGACAGGACGAGGTCTCCACTTGCTCCGACCCCCTACCTAAGGCCTTTTGCAGCACTATATCACTGTCATGCTACTTCCGCTGTTGCTCCTGAGTAAGCTCCTGTTTTTCTGCTGAGTACAGTCTCACATTTAATGCTGTGACTGAGTCTGAGATGTAGCTGTGGTTGGTTTTAACACAGTATCACTGGTATCTTGAAAAATGTTTTTTGTAGCTATTCCATGTATGATGTGTCATTTCTAGGTACTGACACCTACTACTGGATAGATACTTAAAAAGGTCAGTAACCATCTTCACTGCAGAAACAGTGCAAATGGTAACATCATTTGTCACCTTCTGAGTTGAATTTTACTATGTATTTAATGTATTATTTAAGATAACAGGGGTTAAACAAGGAACACTTCATGAAAACACACTAAGTAGGTCCTTGTCTAGAATTTGTTTGCATTATGTTGTTTATCCTCTGTATTTGTAATCTATTTCAAGATACACCAATTCATAACCTTTTCAAATGTTTAATATCCATAAATGCTGGAAAAATGCAATGTTTACAATGATATTTTTCTACATATTTTGTACAATTTGCAATTCATTGCATTATTAGTTTGGTTGTAAAATTATTTTATATTAAAAAAAGACATAATGATGTAACACTGACTTTTCACTGACGTCTTGATTGCAATTTTTCATGAAGGTTTTGGATAAAACATACAGCTGTATTCAAAGGGAGCAAATCCACCCTTTGTTTTATTTATGATCAGGAATATGTAGCTTGACTAACACACTTGACTTTGCTATGTCTTCTTTGATCCTGTCAGCATATTGTACACCATAATGGTTCTGTGCTCTCAAACATAAAAGTTAAGATCTTTGCTGGTTATGGTGCATTTTCCAGTTTAGAACGCTTCGTTTAGGCTGGTGTGAAAGTTGTCAATCAAACCCTGGTGCGGACCAAACAACCAACAATAAAAATAAAAACAATATGTACAATATGATGGTATTTAAATGCAAGAGCTGTACAGTTTTGTGCAGGAATGTGCAAAATATTAATCAGGGAATGTGCAAAAGTTCACAGAATTAAGTTTGAAGAATATTTGCAATGTGCATGATGAAATCCAAAAGATGTGCGTTAATATAACGCATTGAGATGTGGACGTTAATGTAACGTGTAGGGGGGTTATAGAGTCAGCGTCAGTGGGGGTCCCAGGCCTTGCTGATGAGGCCAACTGCAGATGGGAAGAGACTGTTCTTCTTATGTAGTTCTTGTAGTACACCCTCTGCTGAGCTTTCTTAGTGAGAGAGCTGATGTTCAGCTCCCACTTGAGGTCCTGGGTGACAATGGTCCCCAGTATTATGTATTATGTAGTGGTATGTATTATGGGAAATGTAGGATCCAGTGCTTTTGGAGCTTGACCAATACTAAAAGTCAGCCTCTGCTGCTTCGATTTGAGTTGTCTTATTATCTCTGACTCTGTTGGGTCCCCAAACCTTATGGAAGTGCGATACTAAATCGCTGTTTGAAGTTATTGGATTTTCAAAAATTCCCCTCAATTTTCTATAACAAATGTTTGATCTGTCAACCAAGCACAGTCTTTATGCGCCCATACAGTCCTCAGAAAAGGAGTCTAATTGAGCAAAATAAGTGCACACCAAAACTCATGATTTTCTCTCAATGTTGGCCTTCCATCCACACTAAGCTGACATTTCCATCACTCCAAAGGGTAACAGTGTAAAAAGAGCTTTTTGAAATTGTTGAGTGTGTCTCACACAAAATTGTTTCCAGTACAAATGGTTCAAGGAGTCCAACTCCTCCAGCTGCAGCTAACATTAATGACAGGTAATCTGGATATTAGTGTGCCAGTTAGCAAACGTTACCAGTAATACTGATTATTGTCAGCACTTGCTCAGTAGCTTACCTGAGTCAGACTCAACCATTATCATTATTATCAGTGTGTTTCTACGGTAAGACAGAAAAGGTTCGCTTGAACAACTGTACCTTATAGGAAATGTTGATTCACTGCAAAGATTTTGACTCATCATAGCATGTAGAGCACAGGTGGAACTATATTAAGCGTCCCAGTAAGCCATACCAGTGAGCCTAAATGGGCCGCAGCCATTGTTAATGTTTAGTAATTACACTTGTGCTTTTCCTAACAAGGAGCTGATCATTGATTTTAGAAAAAAAAGAGGAGAAGACACACACCCCTGTCCACATCAATGGAGCTGAGGTGGAGCAGGTGAAAGGTCAAGGCCTGATATATCTTCTTCCTCTGAGCCACAGAGCTCCATTGTTGTCCAAAAACTATTAAAAACACACCAGTGAGCCACACTGTTGCTCTGAGTGACATGTTGCTTCATCACCATGAACACACACACTGTACTTTATTTTGACTTACACCGCATACACCGCATACACCGTCCTGCTGCCCCAAATACTCACTGCAGCACCAAATGTGGATTAATCTGCCGCTGAAAATAGTACGCAAACAAATGTACTATTTTTCAATGAAACCTCATATTTGTGAGGTGTTTTTAAAAATTTACATCTTCAGGAGGAACCAGTGGGCTTGGAGCNGAGAGCCACAGACAGGGTAGAAGTCTGCTTTTGGCCTTTTCATGGGATTTGTTGGCAATATAAAAAATATACTGTAGAATAACACCAGCCTTTAGCTTTGAGTTTTTCTTTCTGTGCTGCTCTCAGCTTCTATAATTTGCTGTAGTCAGTCGCAGTAAAGTATGAACATGCACTAATTCCATCATGTGCAAGCTAATGTTCATCGTGAGCTGGGGGTGAAGAATGGGGGAGACTGGTTGCTTGTCCAAATCCCCTGACGGAGATCTGAGTGGGGTTTAGTGAGGGAACACTGATCTTCTTCCTCCCTCATTTAAGATTGTTAACGTGCCTTTAGAACGACATTTAATGTGCAAATCCCCCGCTCCCCAGCTCAGATCATGCATCTGAACTCACTGAACCCGCCACACACACACACACACACACACACACACACACACACACACATATGACCTCTGGCTACTGATTTCGGTGTGTTCTCAATAAACCTGGCTGTTGGACAGAATGTTAATAATTCTCAAATTTAATCTTTGCTGCTAAACATGATTGTGGCTTCTGTGTGAACAAAACGTTATGCTGCTGTTTTTGACGAAAGGTTTACACATAAACACTCACCACCACCACAAGCAGGTATATGACATAATTCACCTGAAAATTAACCTGAATCTTCTAATTGCAAAAAAATACATTAACCATTTTTTCCCTAATGTTACTCCATTAACTGCATCATGCTAGGCTGAGGGTGCGGTTGAATAGCTAAAAAATTTGCGTCCTACTGTATGACCTGTCCTAACCACTTTTCCAGGAAAGGTCCAGGAAAGATGTCAAGGAGAATTCATGAGGACTTAGGGAAAGACAACCGTGGTGCTAAGTGATACCTCATTATGCTACAGCGGATGTTACTGACGTGGGTCTGCCGTGTTGAAACTACGATGTTCAGAATATGGACTATGGACGACTAAAAGAGCATCCTAGATACTTCGCCCCGTGCGTTCTTACCGTGTTGTTTCATGCAGGCTGTATAAACGTGGAAAAATATTACTTCATTACCAAGTCTGTGACTGAAGTAAAACTAATTAATCATATTCCCAGAGGCTGGCAATACAACACGGCTCAAAATGAAGAAATAACTGATGCAAACTGAGCAGAGGTTACGCGTTAACAAAGTTCAAAACATAAACATGTTAGCAAGTTATGGCATCAGATGGAAAATGCAGCGGTAACTTACACGATGATCTGTGTCCTTTTCCGGTCATGATCGTTTGTTGTCGTGAACGGCCGAATGTTGCAGCCGCAAGGAACTGTGGGACGGATTTATCTCCTTTCCTTTTGCAAAGGATGGTCCGGTGTACCCTACGCTAAAGGATATAAGAAAGGAAGCAATGAAGCACCTTTCCTTAGCATTTAGAGAATTCGAACAGCACTTATCATGGCTGCCACTCAGATACTTCCGGGTCATTTCACTCAGTTAGGAACCTTCCTGAGCAAAAATGACTATTCGACCGCATCCTGAGCGTTGATGACATCTGAGATCCTGCATGTGGTCTTGTCCTTATCTCTTTAGAGGTGGCGGGTAGATTTTTGATAAAAATGCATTTATGACTTCCTGAGAACAAACTGTTGCCATAATCCCCTGAGGTACTCTTAATAAAGCAACAGGACACAAAATTGTATTTTGACGAATCTATATATACTATGCATGTGATGTGCAATAACTGTGTTCTCACCAAAGTATAGATGCAAGGATTATGGGTTAAATGGCTTAATGGATGCACCCGACCTCAGTGCACTATTTCTGCTAAAAAGAGAAACAGGTCAACAGGTGATGAGTATGACATGACTATGCTGCTGTACCAATGTCAGAATGTATAATATGCTACATGTATCATGGAAATATTGTACATGTAATTGAATTTATTTCCCCAGCCTTTATTAGAGATCAACTTTTATCTGTTTGTTCCAGCTCCATTCTTTGAATTTAAATACTGGCTTTTTATGCTTGTACATTTTTTTAATGTAATAGTTCTTATGGTTTCATAGAGACAAAAATAAAAAAGTTTTTCTGGTGTACCAAAGCAACTTCAACATATCTGTGACACACAGGAAAAGGAATCTAAAGCAAACTAAAAAAAAAGCTTCCTGAAACTCTCTTACACAAGTTTCTGAAGAAGTAAGTTCAAAAAGAAGTCAGACACTGATATGTGAAAGTGATAGTAATCAGGTGCGTGTTTGTTGTTTCACTATGTGAAGTTTGGCAAAAACCAATAGGCTAGAAAAATGAAAGTAAAACTGACAATACAAGTCATTAAAATGATATTTGATATATTTGAAGTCATACTGAAACTGAAATCTCCTCACTTTTTGTGAAAGGAAAACTAATGAAATTTCAGTTTTTGTGCATTTTTCAGAAGTGTTTTTGGACATATTTGTGGAAACAGTGACTAATCTTCAGGTAGGTGTTTCCCATGGCACCATTTGACTGACATTTAAGAGCCGGCGTCGCCAGAAGACTCGCTGTCGACTGCCGTGATGCCTTACTGACAGGAGCATGTCATAGACCTGTACAGCCCACAAGTATACAAGGTGTGTTTTCCCTTTTTTCAGCAAGCCCAAATAGTGTTGGCTGTGTACCATCTAATTTACAACATTCAACATCTGGGATGACCCAACATGCTGTCAGGTTTCAGCTTTCCGATGTTAGCACTGATTCCAACTTTTCCCTCACGTTGTTTCAACACCTGCTATCAGCGCTCCTGCACACTTGGTGTTGTGTTCATCCTGCATTATAGAAAGCTAGTTCACAACGACAGTTAGTCCTGTAATCTCAGCGGTCCATACACTACCCCCTGATTTTGATCACGTCAGGGAGTAACTAACATTGAGTCACAGATGCTCAAATCAGACAAAAGTACGGTGGCCCTGAGAGCTCAACGCGCAGCAACTTAAAGCTAGGAATGGTAACACTGAACCAGCAAGAGTAAGCTAGATTTTGAAAGTATACGACCACAGTGACTCTGCTGTGCCCCAAACAAGCCTTTCAGGTGTCTTCCTGTAAGCTATGGTGAGGTTCTTAAAGGCGAAGATCAGAAATTTAAAAAAAAAAAAAATTGGAGAAAAAAACAACCATGACTTAAAAAGAACCAATTTTAAACATTTTTGTACCAGTTTCAAAATGGTCCTCATACTTGATCTAAAACAGTTTCAGTTTTTCACTGTCAGGTTTGGTGCGGACTTTGTCAAGTCAACAACCGTTTCTCACTTTTCTCAACACTTTATTCAAAAAGGACTCTTTTAAAAAAGTATTCACTTTAGGCCTGTGACCTGCATGACATGCCTCCCCTCCCTTGTGTATGGACTGAATCATTAGCACATTTAACTGCAGTATGCTCTATGTCTAATTTCTTACAGTAAGTAGAAGGCGGAGAGGGAACAGCCTTGAAGTGAGCCAGTGAACAAGTGAAGCAAGATATCATTTTCCGTCATACATAAGCTGTCTACTGAAAAATACAGTACGTGACAGGACATCACAAAGCCATCCCACAGGGGAAAAAATGACTGCAATAGTGCAGTGTGGAGCTGGCCAAATACCCAGAAAACCCTGCAACATGCACGTAGTATATGTATGTCACTGTGGATGTGACACATACCAAACTGGGTGTTTTGAAAGTCTGAGTGGTTTGCCACCAGTGACATCATCTGTGGGAAATGTCTTCCCATTATTTGGAAAATCAACACAGCAATAAAAGGAGGACACACATTACACACTACGAACATTTCCCACAATGTTATACTGAATAAACCATATTCAGTGAGGATACCAAACAAGTATAAATGTTAAAAATAAAGGGTATAATAAAAGGTTAAAGTTTGATGACACGACTAGGGATAAATTCAGTGCTGAGTGAAAGAGAAACACAATGAGGAATATTTTACTACATGTATATTTTGTGTTTTAATACATTTTACACTGTTGTTATAAAATACACAGAACAACTTGGGATACGTTAAGGTCACTGTAAAGTCAGTATAACCTCGCACCAGATACAGGAATATTGTGGGGATACATGTATCATACAGGGCTGAGTATATGTTTCTGTCTATAAATCTTAAACAGATGTAATATTTTCACCGCAGCATGACGCTCGTCTTCAACACATACTCATCTACACACTGGAGGGACAATTCCACTCTCATACTGGACAAAAGACTAATAGTAATATTACAATTCATGCTGCATTCATGAGAGACAAATATTACTCCATAATGCACAAAAAATAAATACATGTCACAATGCATTTGTTACAGAAGTCACTTTAAGATGAAAGTACTGCAAATGAGCATGTTTGTATTAATTACATTGTATTAATCTACACATATATGTATATCATGTTTTTATGAGATTGCCGTCCAGCAGCTCTATGTTCAGGTATGTGACAACAAGGCTGGTGAACTAAAGCTTCAGTAGGCTCACAATACCAGTAGTCTATAGCCTTTCTTGCCCCGTATCCCTGTGATTTATGTCCGTGTTGGACGATTTCGCTCCTCACCTCATGTCCAGTGCCAATGCAGGAAGTAATGTGTCCTTTCTGTAGGACAAAGCGGAGGTTGAGAGTGTGTGGAGGTCGGGACGGTCCTGTCACAGACTTTTAATGAACTGTAACCTCAGTATTTTCTTAACCTTAACCAAGTGTTTTGGTTGACTAATCCTAATCATACAAGCATAGTTTATTGGCCATAACCATGACCTCTCCCTTGCCTTAACCATGTTGGCATTGGATGGAAAAAAAAAAACTTTAACCAAGTATTTTAGTTTTCTAACTTTAACCATAGTAAGCCTTAACCACAATCTTTCCCTAACTGCAACCATACCGTAGTTGCCATGTGTAGGTATTGTAGAAAGCGAGGTTTTTTGGAAGTAACTGGAAGTAAATAACGTTGTCATTGCACATAATTGTCCAATACTGATGATTTTTGTCAGGTTACAGAGTGGAGCCCTTGCTACATGGACAACAAACCACAGTTAATTAGCCTTATTGTTTTAGTCTGACTGACATTATAAATGCATGTACAAATTCTGCTTTCTCATTCATTTCAATGAGACCACTGCAGGACCCCTGCTGCAGCGGTCACCGTAAGTAGTCCAGCAACATCTACTGTTTACCTGATGAGGCTTCAGGACAGAGGATAAGATGATTGTCACTGTAATAACTTCCCAGAGTTGTAAAAGCATGTCTCAGAGTATAATAACTGCTGTGCAGAGTTTGGCCTTTATAATGAATCTATACTTCAAACTGGACTTTCTGGATCCTATTCCACCGTCTCACTGGTACCTGAAGTATCACGCCCCCACCAACGCGGCCCCTTGCATTTTTTTTTAAAACATAGAGCTGTTAATGGTCTGAACACCTGATTAGGCCAAGTGCAAACTATATGATTGGAGTAGCCTCTTCAGCACTCTGCAGTGTTCCCAAGGTCGCATCCTTGTCTATATCAAACATGCTCGATCATTTCGATCTGGTCTTCTGCAGTAGTTTGCTACTTTATGGCATTGACTCACTATTTCTCAGCACTATTCCAACATCAAGATGGTCATTACAGTTAGTCATATGTCACATGTGATGTACACAGATGCACTTGTCCTGTCTGTGTCAACAGAATCTCAACTCAACAGTCGAGGGAGGAGACAATAATTCAGAGGGTGTCTTGCTACAGATGTTGTGGTTTCAGCCAATTCCTCCCCATGATACAGACTCACACAGACACACACCCATGCTTCCGTGGTACTTCCCTCCCCCTGCTGACTGACTTATCATGGAGTGACTTGAACTCACTGTGAGTCAGACAGCTGTGGCCTTCAGAATCACACAACAAGCAGAAGCTTCTCTACTGGCCAGACGGTAAGTCAGCTCAGCTTAATATGATCCTCATCCCCACAAACATCTCCTTTTATTCCCTGTGCTCCTCTGAGCTTCTCAGTGAGAGGCATTGTTTCCGAGCATGCCTTACAGCAGCTCACTTGCAGAATTAATAGCTCCTATATACCTTAAGGCATTTCTAAAGGCTTGATCATTTTATTATTTCAAATTCATACTGACTGCATCACATTGGGAATGTTATGTTTGATGGCTGTATTTCTGTTTCTTACAGATTGTGCTAACATTTGAGATGAATATGAACGCTACAACATTTGATTACAATTACGATGGCAATGACAGCGATGATCTGGTCACACCGGTCCCACTATGTGACAGGGACAGTGACAACTATGTGGGAGCTCAGCTATCCATCCTCTTCTACTTTATGTTTCTCTTCAGTCTCTTTGGCAACGGACTGGTCCTGGTCATCATCCATCGGTGAGTGGACCGACAAAAACTCGAAGCCTAAATAACACTGAGCACATGCTGTCATTAAAAAAGAACCTTGCAGTTTAAATCAGTTAGAGGTAGCAAGTGTATGCATGGCCCTAATTTGAACAGTCCCAGGTATAAAGTTAGAAGTTCTAATCATTAACATTTCAGTCCTGGTTTATTTGGCAACACCTGTGGTCACTGGTGGCAACGATACTTGTAGTCTAATGCTACAGCAAACAGTGCTTAACAACCAATACAACCAAAGAGCAACTATTATATATTATTAATAATAAATTATTATTANATATATATATATATATATATATATATATATATATATATATAGATGTATATATATATGTTTACAGAGCATCCAAACAAACTCAAGTGGTCAAATAATTGATTTTAAGGAAAAACAAAGAAGTCTGTCAATAATCAGCCTTTTTCCATCATGTCATAAGGAGTTGGAAGTGTGCAGCCTATGCAGTCATCTAACAGCTCACTGTAGTGCCGGGAAGTTTGAGTGTTGCCTCAGTATACCTGGGTTTGGACCTCTGAATATATCGGACTTTTAGTATTTCGGTTGCCGGGCACCTTTCAGGCTAAAAGAGTGCAGGGCACACCAACAGGATGTGAGGGGATTCGAGAGGGAGTAAAGCAGTATGCTTCATTTTCCTCTCAAAATATCAAGCTGTAGGCTACATGAAGCTGATACAGTAACATGAAATCAAGAGATGTTTACTTACTTACTGTGACAAACGTTCTGAGGCTACATGTCCATGTATGTCGTACATATATTGTATCATAGCAGTAACAGAAATAAGAAAATACCTGGAGACGATGAGAACTGTAAACTGTGAGGCTAATATCAAAGAGTTCAAATTACAAACAGTAAGAGTGGATTACACTCTGCAATCATGCGAATCATGCTTGCAAAGACAATGTACTGGAAATGCCACTAACAATGAAAACAAGTACAGAGGGAGGTAATTATGCAATGTAAATACACTGAATGGCTGTTGCTGAAAAAATGTCAACCATAACAAGTTTCAAAAATGGGGTTTGATATCATTAATTATACTTTAAATGCAAATTATACCTCAGATGTTTATTTATGAGAACAATCATTTTTCGACATTGTTGATTTCTTTAAGTCTGCAGCATAAAATGGGTGTTTTTATTTTTAATACAAATTAAGCCCCATTTTAGCACCATATTTTGTCTGCCTTCACTTGTAATAAACGGGGTAGACAAAATGTCCCCTCAGTATAATGTAATGCAATTCAACAGCACCACAAACCACATCCTCAAAAATGACCATAAAACTTATCAACACCTTTTCAACACTATAGCCTTCATGAAGGAAGGATTTATTGCAGGACATTAGTTGCTAAAACTGAGTGTAAGATTACATACATGTACGGGGGATTTTCTCTGTGTTGCCCACTTGTCTTTTACAATTTGGGGGGCAGAATGGACGGAGCAGTTCTATGACAGGCTTTAGTTGTAGACCATCTGGGGCGCCGGTGGATTTGACTGGAGATGTCATCGGGCTGACACACACCGGGAGAGTATAAGATGAAGTCATACAAGGAGCTTATTCTTGTGCCCACAGAGAGAGAAACACTGCAGCTATTCAGTAGGTAAATTTTCTGTAAGCCCCCTAAGAGTTACCTCCACTTTGTCACTGTCTACCAACTCTCCTTTCTTCACCACTGCTCTCTACCTTTGTGAGCAAAGAAATGTGAAAATATTTCTGGGGTTCATGGAAACACAAATGACAATGTCAGAGATGAACTCAGCAAACTGTCCCTGGACCTTGGACTGAAAAGAGTGTTTATAATGTTTGTTTATTATGGAGGGTTGAAGAAATGCTATGTCAGCTGCATGCTGGCGGGGCGAGAGCTCAAGGACAGACCAATTTCTATGGTACAATTCGTAGCTTAAAAATTACAACTGAAAACTCTAACTAAGCTTTGTGAATAAAGAAAATTAGTCTAAAATTCAAATGAACATTTTTCCACCTTTAAAAAGCCAATCAACAAAAATCAACACTGCTTCAGCGCTGCTTTTTCAACCGTAGGCAAAATGGAAATGAAATCATTATCATTATTACTGGGAATAGGGGTTATGATTCATTAAAGCTGGGGATGTTTGCTTCCTGTTCCACAGACGCAGGGAATCCACTGAAAGCAACTTAGTGTGAAACATCTGTGTGACCACTTTTGTTTTTCTTTCCATCTAACCACCTCGTAGGTTCGAGAAGCTGACCACTGTGACCAACATCCTGCTGCTGAACCTGGTGGTGTCCTCCCTGATCTTCATGAGCAGCCTTCCCTTCATGGGAGTCTACATGCAGCTATCCTACTGGATATTTGGCGACATCATGTGCAAAATTGTTGGCAGCGTCTACTACCTGGGTTTCTACAGTTCTGTCCTCTTTCTAACTCTTTTGACCTTCGACCGACACCTTGCAGTTGTGTACTCCTTGGGCGCGTCGCAAATGAGGAATCGAAGCTATGCGGTAGTCTCCTGCGCTGTGGTGTGGCTGGTCAGCGGCCTGGCGTGCATCAAGCCGATGATTCTCCACACTTCTTTTGTTTATAATATCGACAACAAAACATACTGTCAAGAGTATCCTCTTGACTTATCTTATATTAATGTGCATCATCTGAGAACATCTGGATTTTACCTTCAGCTTTTCCTTTTCTTGATCTTTCCTCTGGCTGTTATTATCTACTGCTACGTTAGGATTGCTATCACTGTCATATCATCCAGGATAGTTACCAAGTTCAAGACAGTCAGGTTGATATTTATCATTGTCCTGTTGTTTTTTACGTGCTGGACCCCATTCAACATTGTACTGCTGATTCATGATGACGCAGCTACCTGTGAGGAAGCGCACAGAAGGGGTTATGCTCTTCAAGTCACTCGTATCATCGCCTACATTTACTTTTGCATCAGTCCTATCTTCTACACATTTGTTGGGAGAAAGTTCCAAAACCATTTCCGACAGCTGCTGGTGAAACGTTTCCCGCAGTTAAAGAAGCATGTTTCTGTCAGTCAACGAAGCGGAACAAATATGTCCACAAAAAGTACACAAAATGAGCTTTAGGAATGAGAAGCCCTTGGTTTCTCAGAACCGCCATGTGTTGAACAAACCATGGGTTTAAAAACAACTAAAAGAAGTGCTGTAAGGGTGTGTATTCTTCATGGGTCGTCAAGGTGGAGAGCAATGAAATACACATAGGGATACAGTTCCCCTATAGCAGAATTAAAGCTGAAATAATAACTTCTGAGAAACAAATATGTGCTGTATAAGAACTTCTTGAGACAATACTTATCCCAACACACTTTGGTTAGCTATGTTGCTAATTTCACCGTTCACAAGCCGTGGAGGACATGTTTAGAAAGTTAGCTGTAAAGTCCAGCCCATATTGAAGCTCCTGTCACCTCTTTATTTGCCATCATGGCACATGTAAATGTAGACTGAAGAGGTAAGTTTTGCTTAGCTAATGGAAAAAAAGGCTCTCTACAGAAAACCACACCACTCCTGCTCTGTATATCCAACTCTTTTTGCCTCTCAAAGACTGACGTGTAAGGTTTGATCTTGTTTGCTTTCCTGTTGCAGTAGTTCATTTACAAATTGGTGACTTTCTGCCCTCTAGTGTTCAGAAGTTGATTAATGAAGCTTTAAATTCAATCTAAAAAGTGTATTGACAGAAAGATAATTGATATCGGAGGGATCTGAAAATCCCAATGTTTTTAACGTCACTTGCACTGAACGTCAGCACTTAGACACAGATGATGTGCTGAAGAATTGTTCGATATGAACGTAATTACTAGGAATACTGGCCCTACAGTTAAGGTGGAAAAGTTAAGGTGGATTTATAGTTCTGTCATGAGATACCACATGGAGAAATAGTAGTGAACACAACTTTACTTTAGGACAAAGGTCAAGTAATCTGGTGCTGTTTAGAGACACACATCTCTGCTGCAAACCTTCTGCTCACCACGATCATCTTTCTGTGTCACAACAGTTGAAACTATTGTGATTGCATGGAATGTGTGTGTAAATGTGTCAGACCGCACTTTTTACACCCAGCATAAAAAGTTATCTGCGCCACCTTGCATGACAGAATTTAGATGTTGGACAGTAAGACCATAGTCCCTTAAAGTTGTAGTAGGTAACTTGTATAAACATAACTTTTAGTCATATTTGTTAAAACTGTCCTGACAGTAGTACATGAGACAGATAATCTGTGAAAAAAATCAGGCTCCTCTGGCTCCACCTGCTGCCCCCTAAGGCCATTTGCAAGAATCCACCGCTCCTGGTTAAAAACAACCAATCAGAGCCAGGAGGAGTGTCTAACAGTGTCAATCCCTGCTCCTGCACACGCTGCGAGCAGCTCCCCTCCCCGGTGCATGCGCTAACTTGGTCAAGCACCGTATCTTCAGTGAGCGGACGCAACAGCAGACACACAACCACCGAACAACCGCTTACACAGCGAACGCAACAAAGACAAGTAAACAGAAGAAGCTCAATGAAGAAAAGCAAGCTAAAAAGAAAGAATACGCCTGAGCGACACTGCGGGGAGGGGCTTTGGAGGCGAGCTGGAGTGCAGCAGAGAGAGAGAGAGAGAGAGATAATTTGTCAAAAAAAAGTCTTACGAGTCTGAGCTGTGGTTAGTGTAAGAACCTCAGTAGCAATAAGAGCAGGATTAACTGTGGGCAGCTGGCTCTGTTGAACACCTGACAGTAGAGTATCATCTAGAGACTATACCAATATAGTGTGCTTCTCCACAATGGATCACGTGTGCACATTGTCCAGTCATCTCCCACATGGCCTTGAGCCTGCTTGTGACTATATTTGCTTCGATTTTTTCCTCATGTTGTTTCTTATGTTATTACTTTAAAGATTGTTTTTATTAGATGTGTTTATAATGAATCATATTCTTTGTAAAATTGCTTTCAAATTACGTAAAAAGACAGTTGATTATAATGTAATACGATGATTCATTTATTGTCCCGTTAGTCAGGTTTTATATATAAGCACATTTTACATGGAAGGAAAACTGTGAGGATTCTGCACCAAAAAAGGAAGTTAAAAGCTTCGTGGTTGGTTGTTTTTTTGTTTGATTTGCCTTTGCCTGTGTAAATCTATTCAATAAAACCTTTTAATCAGCAGGATACAGGTTTCCGTTTTTCACATCCTTTTAACTTGTTTTCCGAGAACATTCATTTTAGACAGCACTGGTTAAGGGTTTGAGTAGTTTAAATGCAGGTTATTTCATGTTCATGTTTAGAAGAGGAACTCCTGGTTACATTACTGGTCTGGACAGTTTTCCCCACATAAAATGTTTTCTGTATGTAGGATCTGCTGTTTATTTTAAGATTAAAGAGCACATATAGCCTGCACATGAAAATAATGAGACCAATCATAAGTTAGCTCATCATTTCACCACCCATGGTTGTAAACACCATTATTCATCATTTATATTCTCTCCGTTTGGTCCTGTGGGTTCTGTTTTAAAGCTCTGGCAGATCACCTGCCAAACTACCCTCCTGCCTCAGTGCCTAATTTTTCCTTCTCTGGCACTGCTAAATTTCACCCTGTACGCTGCTTGGTGATAAATTGTAACCCAGTCTTACATTTCTGCCATTCTTTTCACTGCAGGAGAGAGGGAGGAAAAAAAAAATCAAGCTGTCAAGAATGAATAGGGGCTTCGGCAGAAAGTAATGCTTTCAGATAAGAGGCCTTTCCCTCCATTTCTCTCCGGTGTGTCATAAGTAAAGTCAAGGAAGTTAGAAGAGTCTGACATTATTGCACTGAAGATTATCACATTAAACATGTTTTGCAAACGGGAGTAAAGAGGAAGTGCAGTCTTGTGCAACAGAAACTCAGTATAAGCTGGGGGTATTAAGTAATATTTTAAGTGATAACAATCACACCCCTGTTGTGGTGTTAGCCTGTTAACTGCAGAATAATCTAATATATTCACAGTGAAAAAAGAAACCTGTACAGGTCAGCTACTGAGTGTGACCTGCATGTTAACAACAAGCTACTAGCTCAGTGTTACAGCAGCTTCTCAATAGCAGCTCAGGATGGGACTGATATGATTAATGATATAAAGCACACACTCATCCAGGAGGGTCAGTGCGCTAGCTACAGTAGCTGCAGCATAAGTCTACGGTGTTCACAGACTGTAAAATATCTTGTAAGTGAAACTGCAAAAGTATTATCGGGAAAATGTACCTCAGGAATCAAAAGTAAAAGTCCTCAGTGTAGAAGAAGTGTTAGATATTAATCACTTTGGACAAACATTGCCCAAATGTATGTAATATAACTAAAAGACAACAATGTATACATTTTTCCTTGGGCCAGACTAAGTGGACTGAACTACAGGTGACTTATGACAGTATTGGTTTAGCCTGTAGGTGTTCTAGGAAATTAACAGATACCACATGAACAGACAAGGACAGGCGTGCCACCAACAGGAACTTGAAGAGAGTGTCCTGTTCACAGTCACAGTCAGTGAGCTCAGTGATGTGTGGACTGGTGCGAGTGTCTGTCCTGGTCATCTGTGTTTGGATTGCATCATCAGCAATGGCAGCACTAACTCAGTACAACAAAAAAGTAATTAGAGCAATTATGTCCACAAAACCTTGTTTGTTCCTTTATTACTCATCATATTAAAACTTCTTTAAGAATGGCTGTACCAGCACGTGAAATCTGTTTTAAAGATAGTAATGCCTTTTTTTGTGTTCTACGTAGAAAAGTTATGTATTTAAGGACAATTCCCAAATGATAATATTCCCCTTTTATAAAGTTTGGGGTCCCCTATTATTTCATGGAAAAACCTGATGCTCAGAATGTATGTTTGTATTCACAGATGTTGGGGAGTCACTTGAGTCAGCGTCAGTTGGGGCTGAAGACTACAAGCTTGAAACAGAGAAAAACATCTGGGGGTGCGGAGTTAGAAAGAGGTGAGCTTACCAGACCTCTGTAGCCTGCTCCCCATCCCTGCCGCAGGCTAGAGACTCCAGGCTACATTAGCCACTAACAGCATAACACAACCCAATTTCCGACTGAACTGTTGATGGTGGAGTTGCATTGTGGGTAATGTAGGCACAGAACAAGAAGGTGTGGAATAAGAAAGACGACATCTCTGGTTCTGCCGCATATTTTGATCCTTTTTTTAAAAAAGTGTCCAGTGTTACAGGAGTACAATGCCAGCGTGCAAAGTTTTGTTATTGTAACTGAGATTTTATTAAATCTGCTTAATATGCACTGTTGCAAAAATGTGTGACGTTTCTCTTGAGAATTACAAAATAAAAGGCCAAAAAAAAGTACAAAAGTACAAAGTAGAGTAGTTCAATCTTTCAAAGTCGTGGTTGTCCGAGAATGGGTGTATGTAATGCATATTGCCAAAGCCACTTTTTCCGCAGCCATTCTTCCACTCTTACTTTGATCAGAGGAAGATTGCAAAACCTCAGAGACACACACAAAAGAAGGAAAAGAAAAAGAGGAGAGAGATACAGGGCCACTGTGTCTGCAAGGCTGCAAGGCTGCAAGGCAGCGGGTGTCTTGATCCTTTCAGAGCAACATCATCAAACATGAGGCAGCTAACCAGCACAACAGCCAGCCACACCACTGCCTTCAGTGCCACTCAGTCAGCCAGCAGGCAACTCCCCCAGCATACAGCCAGTTCAACAGTCAGCTCCACCACTGCCCCGCTAGATGCTTGTCAGCCAGCCAGCACCCACACCTGCCAGGCAGCCAACCAGTCAGCCAGTTCTTCCAACGGCCTGTCAGCTCTCCCTGCAGCAGTTACTGTAACCCCAGTGTGGGCCCTTAATGTGGGCCACAGTCAGCTCCTGCTGCCAGGACATCAATCAGGAAGAGGTAGAAGATCCGATGGCATACAGGTGACCCAGTCTTCCTCTCCCACTCGGGAAATCCAAGATGATGATCTCGTTGCCTCCAAGAAGAACAGATTTAGATAAAATGGAAAAAGGTGATGTCATATACTTCTTAAATTTATCTTGCCAGGCCACTGTCAATCAAATCTGATCAAGCCACTCTGACACAGTCCTGATGAAGCAGATTAACTGAGTTTTTGTCTGTAAACTCTAAATCAGTAATATCTAAATATATGTTTTTGCAAACTATAACTTTGATTATTGATCTTTTTTTTTTTTTTGCAGGGGCTTTAAAGGTCAAATGTCCAATCTGTGGTTTATTCATGGCATACATTTTCTGTATACATACAGTCAGGAGTGCAAAGAGTACAACAATATCATACTCAAGTAAAAGTACTTGTACTAAGAAAAAAGTAAAAAGTAGGTCACCTACTGGGGGTAGGCTTTTAGGCTATTGCATTCAATGTCAACGTATACACTAGTGGAACAACTTTTCTATAGATGGCACTTTGCAGCCTGTGCATACAACTGATTATCAATCACTTGTTTAATGTGAAAAGTGTGTTGAGTTTCATTCATGGTAGCTTAAAGGTGCCCTGTGGCGTTTTCTTGTAAATAAACAAAAGTTCTGATTACATTCAATATTACTCACTCATTATGTGTATCCATGAGCTCCAACAACTGTGCCGAATGCATTTCCTTCATTATAAAACTAGTATTCTAAATCCAGCATTGTTTACAACATGTTTATTAGCTTGCAGTCGTCTTCTTCCCTGCCGTAGCTGGCACGTCAAAGCATATTTCAGCGTGTTACCGCCACCTGTTGATCAGTGGAACAGAGTGACATGCATGTGCGTCCAAAGTGGAACACCTGGCATGACATGTACTGATGGAATTAGTGCAGTGGAAATGGACATCATACTGGATTTATCAAGACAACAGGTACACATGGAGGACATTATGAGTTTACATTATGGGAACTCTCTCTGGTTCTCTCTGACACTGAGGTGAATAACATGCCACTATTAGAGGATTTACAGTACACTATAGACGGTAGGTAAAAAAATACGGTAAAAGGATACAGTAAAAAAAATCAAGGGAAAGATTTCACTTAAAGTTGTAGTAGGTAGCTTGTATAAACATCACTTTTAGTCATATTTGCTAAAACTGGAGGAGTATCTGACTGAGTGTAAGGGTGCTGTCACACCTAAGCTGTTTGGTCCGTTTTAATCGAACCCTGGAGCGTTTCGTCAGATAGTCCAGTTCATTTGGGGTGGTGTGAAAGCTCATTTGAACTCTGGTGCGGATTAAATAACCGAACTCTGGTCCGCCTGAAAACGGGCGTCTCGGTTCGCTTCCAAGTGCACCAGAGTTCGGTTCACTACAGGTGAGAACGCGATCCGAACCAAATATAGGAAGTGAACCAAAAAACAGTGCATTGATGATTACTTTCAAATCCATAACTTATCATGACCAGACTTTGCTCGTCGTCTGTGTAACAAGGACAACACATCATAATCCCTCTCTCTCATCAGGGCCCGCCTTCTCCTTCTCGCTCGCTGTCTTGTCAGCTGCTCATATTGTTCGCCTCCTTGTAAAGCGTTTGATTGATGGAAACACCAAAGCAAAACTAGAAAACCCAAGACCACATAAATTTGGTGTTGCTCCATTATTTCTGAGATCATTTGTTGACAATGTTTGGTGCACTTGACAAAGTTACAGTGTGAAACCGGACCAAATGAAAAATTCAACAATGTTGCAACTTCACCCCCGAATCGCACCGAGACCACCGAACTACAGGTGTAAAAGCACCCTAAATCACTGCTCCTGCACACGCTGCGGGCAGCTCCCCTCCCCTGCGCATGCGCTAATTCGGTCAAGCTCCGTATCTTCAGTGAGTGGACGCAATGGCGGACAAAAACAACCACTGAACAACCGCTTACACAGTGTACACGACAAAGACAAGTAAACAGAAGAAAACCAATTAAGAAAAGCAGATAAAAAGAAAGAATTAGAACGAGCTGCTCTGCAGGGAGGGGCTTTGGAGGCAGGGCTGGAGCGCAGCGGTGACAGACGGGGAGGGACCTGGAAGTTGTACTCGTTCAAATTCAAAGTCCACTCTCCTCAATCCTACTGACTGCAGCTTTAAAGGCTGGTTACTTTCTGCATTCTTATTGAAGTCCTTTCTTTGAGTATCTCCAGATTGGTGACAAATTAATGTGCGTGTGTTAATACGGTGTTGTTGCACCATGAACCTCTGGAACAGCTTCAGTGCTCCTTGTAATAGATTCTCCAAGTCTGTGATATTCCTTTTATTCCCTTTTGTTGCTTTGATGATGCTCAGTTGTTGAGATCTGGTAACTGTGAGGGTTGCAGCGTACATTCAGTGAGCCCTCGTGCTCTGTATGGAAGCATCTGCATGTGTTATCTTTCTCCACTCATTTACTTATATTTTTCCTTGGATTTGTCACCGACTGTACATCTGTCGATTCTGTTGAGTGTGTGATATACAAACATCAGTCTTAATTCAAGGGAAATTGGTAGAAGAATGGTTCCTCTTTCAGGATAACTTTTGTTTTATGACATCTACACTTATTGGGAAAATGTATGTGACGCAGGGTTTACTGTTATCACGCAGTGCGTCTGATTACTGCTGTCTGCGGAAGAGCTTGAAACACGGTGACTTGATGCATATTTCAACCACTTATTTTCTCATTTGCTCTGCGTGCGTTTCCTGAACATCTGTGTGTTTGTAGTAATTGTTGCACTAACCAACGGCAAGGACACATACAAAACTGAATTTCACTTTCTGCATGTCATTCTCCCGGTGCTGTTTGTTATGAATATCAGCTCACCCACATGAGAAGAGGAAGAGGAAAAGAAGAAAGAAAATGTAACTATTTGGCAAAAATGTTGTAAAACTTTGCTCTCTGTGGAGATGGGCAGAAGAAAGAGATCTCTCTTGCTTCACCTTCATGCTGTGTTTCATTTTTACTTTTTAATAGAAGTGTCAAGAAGCTCTCAGGGGTCCTCCACTTGTGGGGAATGAGAATTAATTGGAGGATTAGAGCTACACGCACCCTCTACCCTGTCTTGACTTATAACATGGCTTTAGGGTCTGCAGTACTGCTTCTCCTGACTGCTGACTGTGTGTGTGTGTGTGTGTGTGTGTGTGTGTGTGTGAGTGTGAGAGAGGCAGAGTCTGAGAGAAAGAAAGAAAGAGCATTCATTAGCACCTGCGTATTTTTGAGAATTAACAGTCCTTTGATTTGTTATCACTTTTACTGTATTCACATTACTGTAGTATTTCTGTTGCAGTTGTGCATATTTCTGTGTGTGTATTCCTGTGATAGCTGTGACTCCTTTAAACTGCTGGTGTCAGTGACTTTTAAGAATGTGAAGCAAGTACATTTTTTTTGCTACAATGACTGCAGCAGCTGGCCTGTTCACCCTAAGAGTTTGGTCCTGAGCAAGATATTTTGATACGTATTGGCCAGGGGTGGAAGTAACAAATTACATTTACTTTACTTAAGTACTTTTTATCACAAGTGTTGTGCTTCTCTACATTTGAAGTCACATCTGTTACAGAAAGGTGATAAATCAGCAGCTGCAGCAAAGAGAAGCTGCTGGTGTGTCTGCAGCTGCAGGAGGGCAGAGCTCCAGAGAGCTGACACATTCAGTAAAATGTGTCAAAATGGAAGAATAAATAGGTAAACATGGATGTAAACAATGCTGGTTTCAAAATGTTTTATGAGAAAGGTGACACGAGCGGGAGTGCAGGCAGCAGAGGAAGAACCCAAGCGCAGACGAGAGCAGGCAGAGTAGAAGCAGTACAATGATTTATGGAAGATGAAGGCTCACATTGAAATCAGGCAGGAGCAGGTAACAAGCAGGTAGGCAGGCAGCTGCAGCTCAACACATGACGATGCTGACGATCTCACGAAGAACAAAGGGACAGAACTGATGAGGCTGATGAGGGATGAGATGCAGGTGAGGAGGTGGGCGGAAAGCTCAGGCAAGGGGAATGAGGTGATAGCAGTGCAAGGAGGAGTGGCTGGATGAGGGAACAGAGGGGCAGACTGGCCCCATGTCTAGACCGCAAGCATCACGTCAGCGTCGCACTCGTGTGTCCATACCGGTTCCATCTTGTTTGAGCATTTCAAAGCGTCGAGCAGTAAAGGAGCAGCCAAACTATTTATGTTACACACTCCGGTACAGTAGGTGGCGGTATATACGTTGGTTTGCGATCCGCCATTAAATCAGAGAAGAAGAAGAAGAGCAGCCACACTTTCTGTGCATTGTGCAGTTTTCATTGTGCAGATGAGTGTAGACGGATATTGGATTACAAACCGGAGCAGAGTGCGCTGCTATCTGGCTCTGTTCAGAGAGAGAGAGAGAGAGCAAAAGGCAAATGCGTGCGCCGTTCTGCCCGAACCCGACCAGAGCAATCAGGATCAAGCTTGGACTGAACCAAACCTGTCAGGTCCTGTCCGAGTCAAGCTGTAGTGTCAGCAGGATTTGGTTTGCTTTTCTCAAGTTGACATGTCGTTAAACACACCCAGTCAACCAGACACAATACAATCAAAGAACAAGGTCAGATAATAAGAAAATAAAGATAATATGATAAAAGTTAATAATTAAAATGTTCAAATAATGATAAAACCCAAAAATACATTGTAAATTGTAGTAAACACATGAAGTTTGAAATAACGAATATATATAATATTCTAGCTATAGCTATATTCAGTGCCTTTTTATTGGACATCAACCTCGCGTTTTATGTGCGTACTGTCAAAAAAATAGACTTGAAGCGTAAATAAACGCTTCAGGTCGCATTTATGCCCACAAGACGGAGCTGAGACGCAAGCTTCACGGAGCTGGTGCAGACACACATTTGCTAGACCTCAAGGATAAACACAATGCATTCTGATGAGAAACACTGAATGTAAACTTGTAGTAGTCCACAGGGCATCTGTAAGATATCTCTTAATCCTGCGCTTGTCAAGCGAGCCCCTGCTTTTACAGGTTGGGAACAGTAGAGACAAATGTGGGGATGTGAGGGGAAAAAATTCAAGCACAAGAAGAGAAGTGAAGACAGTGCTGCAGGTCAGACACCAGGCTGAAGTTAGTTTGATATTCACCAGCTGGACACATGGTTTACCCAGTCTGGAATGAGCTTCATCATATTTTCTTGTTTTAATCAATCATCAACCGTCTGCTCATCTTTTCACAAACTTCTCCATGCTTTGCTCACAGTGTTCCACAGCATCTCTATCTATACCTACTGTGTATATATATAGATATATCTATATAGATATAGATATCCCACAGCAGTGGGAACAACTGCCATGATCTAAGGCAGAATGCAAAGCAAAGCACCTCCTCCTTTTAATTTGTTTCATATCATTATGAGGTGATTTCTTTGGATTTAACTGCTGGCCTTATTAAGTTGTGATAGATAGTTGACTACTGTTATACAGTAAATGATTACATGAAAAAATATCAATACATTGACGTTAGATATAATGTTTTCCACAAGCTTTGGACAAAATTGCAATCATCCATTGTACATTGTTAACATTACAGGTGGAGGAATTGAAAATGTAAAAAAGAAAAAAAGAACAACCATATGTTGACTGAAGCATAATGAACATACAGATCCACAGCATGGATTATTATTATGCTGCAGGAGTAGTTTTTTTTTAAATACCTTTTCTCATTGTGGAAACTGGTCTCTATTGGAATGCCTTGTGACTGACTGAAACTGCTGTTCACCCTCAGTAAGGAAACTACAATCAGCCACCATTTTAGCCTACTTAGGCTGACTGATACTCAAACATAGATTTTGGGTGGACAATAGCTTTAAGATTAAAGGGAAATATCACATGGTTTGTGCTCTAGTGTTAAAACAGTGGAAAATAAATTCACTCATCATTCTGAGCCTCCGTTTATGAACCTGTTCATACGGGAAATGTAAAGTCTCCCTCCGACTCTCAGAGGAAAACACAGAAAAACAAAAGAAGCTACAATGAACCTGCCACCCTCAAGAAGCCACAAAGATAGAATTGTCTGTCGACCAGTTTGTCCATCCATCCAGCACAATTTGGTGTGGAATGAACATTTCCACTTGTACACAAGAGGTATCAAAATGTAAGGGCTAGATTTGCCTTGATCTTTCCTTTCCACACTCGACATTGGAAACAAATTGTCTGTATGTGTTTTGTTCCATCTAACACTTTATATTGATTGGTAGTGTAACCCAGCTGTAATTTCAGCCACCTTGTGTTATTATATTGTCACTTCTTCCGATATGTAATGCCCTTTCAGTGTTATGACAGTACTACTTTACAGCCGCTGTTCGGCGGTGAGTTTGTATACAAACACAGTGGTAGGAGGGACCACGGGCTCAGATGGATGTAGCTGTGTCAGAGTAGTCTTGTGAGAGCCAGTTGCCCGGTCTCTGCACTCGCTAGCCTCAATTCACCTGCTTGTGTGATGCCTAGACATATACATGTATGACGTATATGTGTGGTATGATGTTCTCCTGCTAGCTTTGAGGTGGACTTTGGAGGAAGAGGGGTTGCTGCTGCTGCCCTGTGGCTACTGAGAGAAGCTGACAGCTGCTGCTACACAACCTCCTAGACAACCTGAGAATTTGCAACCAAAATACCCACATTAACTTTTTCTTCAAAGGACAAGTTAACACATTTCCAAGTTTAACCTGTAAGTGAACATTAAGCCAATTATTTGAAGCAAGTTATATATTTTTTCTTTTAAATAGAGAGAGGGAGGTAGTGGGAGATAATGATTTGTTACCAAATTGTTTGCGTTTACACCTATCCATTTTCCAGGAATTTCATTCCTTTTAATGGAAGTGTAAGTTTCCTCTAAATTCTATGTCCATAAGGTGTGTAGGGGAGTAGGATAAGGGTAACTGAGATTACATTTAGTATAAGGGTAGATATGCTTCAGTCCGGCAACTCATAACTAACTGGATGTTGTACATTGCTACCAAACCTTAAATAAATTCCCCTGAGTTGTTCCAGTTATATGGTCTCACAGAAATCACTTTATAATAAGCTGGTACAGTTGTTACAGTAGCATGAACATTGCCTTTTTTGCTTTGTTTTGGTATTTTTTATAAATTGCATATCATGCTTATTTCTATTCAGGCTCACAGAGGCAGGCATACTGTGTGAAAAGCAGGGAAAACGGTGCTGTTAAGTCCCGATAAAGCATGTCTGGCAATTAGAATGAGCTGAGCTTCTTTCTGACTGAACTTCATGTACTATGTCTAATGTAAAATCCAGTTAGCTCAGTGGTGAGATATCTTGTAGCAGCTGAATAACTGATAACTTATTTTGATTTGATACTATCACTTTAAGTGTTTTTCAGTTCCATTTTGTTGATTAAAGTTGATGCAATTACAATTTTATACTCATCTCAGTGGACATTTCAGCTGTGACGACTTAATTTCAGTGCACTGCAGCAACATTCACCACCATTTTTTCATTTATAAGCACTTAGCCTCAGATAGCATTCTGTGCACATCAGTGAGATATTCATGCAATGAGGCTTGATTTTATCTGCTTTGGAAATCTTACAGATGCTTACATCTTACATGCTTTGGCATGCCTGCAATAAATAACCAAGATTTGTTTATGTGTGCTGCAGTCATCTCTGTGAGAACATGTTGAAAGAAAAATGAACATTCCCACTGCTGTGCTGTGTCCCAAGGGTGGGCCAAGGCCACCTCCCTTGAAGTCTGCATTGCAAGACTGAACTAGAGAGGGCAATTTCTGAAGAAATTGTGGTGTGAATGCTGGCTGTTGAAAGGCTGAGCTAAACTGGATTGCTGGGTTTAAAAGTTGAATAATAAGCATAATGTATGAAAGTGGAATACTTTAAGATTTGTTTAAAAGCTGACGCTAAACTGCATTGCTGGCTAAGGGGTGTATGAAGAAGCAGCTAAAGGATTGCTGGCTTTCAAAGTGGAATAATACCAATAATCAATTAAAGATGTGGAATATTTTAAGTTTTTTTTTATTTTTATGAAGAAGCAGTTGAAGAAGTATGAAAAGTTGGAAAGAGTCTGTTAGTATGAATGGGATTCAGAAGTTTAATAATGCTGATAAAGTTCCTGGCTAAAAGTATGAATGAGTAGATGAGAGTTTACACATGATTGAAGTGTAGGAATGAGTATGAAGAGTTGGAAGAGGTTAAAGATATAATCTCAAAGATTTTCATTTAAATAAATGTCTGTTAAGTCACTATTTATCGCCAAATGATGCAGCACCATGGTGATTGAGCCTATGGCCCACTGATGAAAGTCCTTGCATTTGCAATATGACGACCTGGGTGTCGGGAGGGACTTTCCCAGAAAAATAAAGAGTGGCGCAGAGTTAGACTTTTAACAAGGCAAAAAACTCGCTCTTCAACTCACCTGTATGTGAAGTGGCGTACTGTTGTTTCCAGTATCTGCTGGCGTTGTGAGTAAACGGTTATCATGGCTGAAAAAACAAAGAAAAGATCGATGACTAAAGTGAAACTGAAAACTGAAAACTTAAATGAAGTCCAAAAACACACCTGCAATTACCAATTATCGCCATAGGTGCCGTGAAAGACAATGAAATAAAAATCTTCAAGATTATAACTTTAAAGATGAGGGGATCTAAAGGTTTTTCTCATCCAATTCCATTATAACTAAACTTCAAACAAAGTTGAATATTTTAAAAAGTTTTAATAAGTTTGAAAAAATGAATAATAGCCAGAATGTATGCATGAAGAGTTGGAAAGGGATGAAGGATGCATAATATAGTGTAAGCTGGGAACTGAACTGCACTGCTGGCTTAAGTTTGTATGAAGAAGCAGTTGAAGGACTATGAAGACTTGAAAACATGGGAAAGGGTCTAATTAGTATGAATGGAATTTAAAAGTTGAATAAACCTCATATTGCATTAAAAGATGTGGATCATTTTAAGATTTGAACGGAATTTCTGTCTGGGATGGCTGAGTCCTGTATGTGCGTGTGTCAAACTGCACTAATTAGCTCATCTCAAACAGCTGTGTGTTCCCAACTGCAGTCAGAATCAGAATCAGCTTTACTGGCCAGCTATGTGTACTCATACAAGGAATTTGACTCCAGTTTTTCGTTGCTCTCACTGTACATACACAAAAATAGACGCATAGTTTAAAACAAGGACAACAAGCTCGACAAGGTAAACATAAACATTACACTACAATGTACAGATATGTGTGCGTATATATATATATATATACAGTGGTGGCCAAAATTATTAGAACACTTGACATATTTAAGAGGTTTCAGTTGTTTGTGTTGAATTGGCCATTAAAATACCCATAAAACGAATGAAATATCTACAAAGTCATCATTATGCTCTATAAACCATAGAATAGAGCCATCATAAGGAGATTTAGGTCATTTTCCTTACAAAAAACAAGCTAGGCCTATTTCACTGTCAATGTCACACAATCATGTTCCTT
>NTHP01000116.1:693540-740278 GCA_003416845.1 Oplegnathus fasciatus | reverse complement strand
CATTTGATCCATGCAGTCATTTGTGAAGCCCATAACGCCATATATCAGCATCCTCTCATCAAAGGTGTCTTTTTTTTTTTTTGCTTAGCGTTCAGGCTAAGGTTATATTTTGGCATGCAAACATTTGTAGGCTACCTGGATTAAATATGTTGGTTTTGGTTGATTGTAGAATTGTTTTGTTGCAAATATGAAGGGTTAAATTCATGATTACAATTCATAAATCCTTTTTCTGTTATTGAGATAATATTCGATGAATTGTAATATAATTGCAGTGGCATATTCCCTGTTTTCTCTGTTTTCTCAACGGACCCTGGTAATGTTAGTCCCTGGACTGAAAACAGTTGACTTAGAAGCGGTGTGTAGTTTTACCTTTATCTAGTAAAGTGATCCCAAAATGTAAATCTGAGCTGTGATCTTTGACTCACCTGAACATCCTCCATGCCGTGCAGCCTGTGCAGCAGTCCACTGTCCATACCGGGATCCAGTCTCAGGTGAGCGGAGTGCAGCAGCATGTCAGGCCATCCGTCGAGCCGCTGCACGCCACCGTAGTCCCGCCGTGGGTCCAACCCAGACAGCTGAGGCAGCGAGGCCCGAGGCTGCGCCAGCAGAACGGAGCTCTCCATCCGCTCCCCGGTGGCACCCTGCCGCTGCCGCCCCCCACCAAGTCCAAATCATAGACTGTATATACAGGCTATGGTCCAAATCCAGTCTTGCCACTAGCTTAACAGTCCTTCAGGGCAGCTACAACAAGCTAACTGTTGCGTTAGCTAACACAAGTAGCTACTGCTCGAAAAAAAGGGAAACGTAAATCTGAAAAAGTCCATTTGGACTCTGTTGAAAAGGCCTCAATAAAATGTAATATTTTAGTGATGTGCTTAGAAGTAGTTCGCAATTTGCACGTTTTAATTTATTTTCTAATATGCTACGAATCTGTGGTGGAGAATTGAAAATGAACTTTGGAAATTCTCATTGGACCAACGCCATGTCAATTCTGGTTCTGGTTGTTGATAGGTCAGGGAGGACGTCCTCCGTTGGAGCATCATTTTACATGTTTTGGCCAATCACAGATTAGAATGAAATGAAGTACATTAAATTGATATGAGAGAGCCCACCCTGAGGACAGCAGAAGCCCCTCCTCCTCTGCCCCCCACCACCACCTCTTCACACAGACTGCCCTGTCCCGTCTCACCTGCAGGTGTCGCCGTTGAAGCATTTTAATCAGAATTTCAATAACAGATTTTTTCCAAAGAAGAGAGAAAAATTATTTTATAAATGATACTGAGATTTGGTAATGGTTTATTTCAACCAATTACTCTTGTTTATATTTTGATCTCCCTCTTGCCTCTCAAAAACAGAGGAGGAGCAACCTCCTCTGCCTCTATGGACCAGCCTCCCCTGATTCATAGCAATATGGGGGTGTTGTATGGACAGTCTTTATTTGATGTATATGCCTTTTGCTGTATAAGGCACACTACTTAATTGCCAATTGAGAACTAAAAAATGACTGAGGTCTTCAGTTCTATCTCATAGAGCACCCTGTGATAAAGAGGCCCAGTGAGTTTAGAGGGGGCACATTTTGACTCAGCCTCGGACATCTCATCTGGTCTAAAGGTTTCTGTAGTAAGCTGCTGTCGCCAGTCCATCACAGGGTGAACACAGACAAACACACACATTCACACATATTGTTGGTTTAGAGTCTCCTGTGAAAAGTTCTTCAATCTGCTTTGTATCTACTAAATCATTACTGAAGATACAACAAATAATAATAGGACACTCATAGAGTGAGTAAATAATGACCCTGTCACCTTCTGTCCAGACAAGGTTGTATAATGACAACAGATCATCTGTCATCTTTTGAAATGAGTTTCTGTTGACTTACTCCTCCACTTCTCCTCTATTACTCTTGCTGCATCAACTTCAGGCAGTCTGTCGTCTTGTGTTCCTTGAAAATGAAATGGAAAACACTTTATGTTGGTTCTGAATTTATTTCAGTCCTTGCCAGTCATTCTGTTGACTCGGTGAAGTAAATAGTTCCATTTTCTCACTTCCGTATTTTGTGGAAGTTACCTTGAAATTCTGTTCTTTCTAATGAGTGATTTCATAGAATATGGTGGGCACATGTTTAACACTTGATGTTAATAGAACTGTAAAGACAGAGCACTTGCCTTTATAGAGCATTATAAAAATCAAGACACCAAAACAATTCATTTTATTTTTGCTACAACTACTGTTTGTTCCAGAGAGAGCACTGAAGCTCTTCATGTGTATCTACAGAATTCAAAGACATTGGCTCAAAAAACAAAGCTGAAAAGTCTTGTATAAGCTCTCTGGTGTTTAATTATCAGTCACACTATAAAGCAAGCCTATGTAACTTCTGCTGAACAGTGGCAATGACTTATTACTGGGGAGTTTACTATGTATTTGTGCTGTCAGTTATACAGCAATGTCTATGTAAAGTTGGCTAACACTAGCTGACGTTAGCCACTGGTCGTACCAGACCAAGTAAGGTGCTTTCTTATGATAGGCCTTTCTCACCAAATACGCCAAGTTCAAACTTTTGCTTCCTTGGGAATTCAAAAACGACTGGGCAAATTTTCAAGGATGCATTTCATAAATAAATCATAATAATGAAAAAATAAATTCAAAATCTAAATGGTTAATTTCTAGCTCAAATCTCAAAACTTACTTTGGAGGCACAATAATAGCTGTAGAACACAAAATGTGTTTGGCTTATGTCCTCTGCCATCAGCATCAGCAAGAGCCTTTCGATTCGACATACGCTACAAGTCATTGGGGGGATGTAGCTGTTAATTGTGGTGGTGGAGCACAGAAAGTACAGAGCACCAATGTGGCGGATGCAGCGATAAGGCTGTGGTGGTATTGAATGGAGCTTGTATCGCTTATGAATTCAACTTTTCACTTTGTCAGAGAATAATTATTTTTCTTTGTTCAAAAGTTGTAGTCTTGCTTTAAATGTAGCTAATTATGTGTTGTTTTCACTTTACATGTCTTTATATTTATAAGACTGTCATTCACCATGTTTTCAAACTCCACTGAAAAACCCTCTCTGACTGGAATCTGAAGAGTGGCACTATATGAATTCTTCAGGTGCGTCTCCTCTGTGTTGAATATTTCATGAAGCTTTGACAACAGTGACAGTCTTGAGAGGACACATGAGGTCAGACTGAAAACCAGTATCTCAAGCATAATCCGCATTGGACTCGTTAACATTACCTCACTGAAACCAAAACCAACACTACAACCCAACTAAACCATTATTTACTTAATATACCTCGACAACATGATGTGCACATTTCTTATTCCTCTGTCATGAGGTCAAAGAAATAACTGGGTTCACAGCTCATTGAAATGCACACATGCTTATGTTTTTCCTATGCTTTAATTGAGCAAATGCATTGTCCATTTGGATTACTGGCTCATTAGAAATAAGCCAATAATAAATATTATTATATAGCGGTACCAGATGATTGGATTGTCAGCTGAGCTTGTTGCAGCATTACTATTTACTACATAACAGGAGGAAATAGCCTGGCTATGCATAATCACATTATAGCTCGACATGCTGCATTATAACAAAACAGAAGTCTCAGACTGAAAGGGATTTATTATTATGATTTATTATTATTAAGATCGTTCAGATTTGTTTCCAATGCAAATACCTGTCCACTCATTCAAATTTTCATTATCTTCTCAAATACGAGAACTCATCCACTCGTTGAAAACATCTTCTTGTTTTGTTGGCCTAATATCAATTCACAAGTCATGCAGATAGCCTCGCGCCCATATGAGGATCGTCATTTAAGGAAATACTTTGACATTTTGGGAAATAAGCTTGTTTGCTTTCTTACCGAGAGCCAGGTGACAAGATTGATAGCACTCTCATGTTTGTCTGTAAAATAAGAAACCATGAGTCAGTTGGCTTGGGTTAGACTGGAAACAGTGAGCCTTGTGCTGCCCAAAGGTTAAAAAAAAAAAAAAAAGGCTTCCCAGCACATCTAAAGCTCACTAATTGACACATTATATCTCAACCAAACAGGTTGTGGTTGTGGCCAAGGTGGAGAACAATGGACAGCACAGGTGAAAGAGAGAAGGAGAGGAAGAGAAAAGGAGGTGAGAGGGAGCTCATTAAAAGGACAAAAGCTCTGGAAGAAAGTGCTGCTAAATGCTGCAAAATAAAAGATATGTTCCCGTGCGGGACGGTTAAGTGTTGAAACAAACAACATGCTAGCAGGGATGCTAGCACGTCATAATATCTCAACTTCCCTACCTGAGTTGATGCTATGTTGTAAAAAACCAATAAATGACATCAGAACTTGCTCTACAGGAAAGCAGGAGATGTGTCTGCATGGAGATAATACAGAAAAAAAAGCTGTCAACTCTCTTCTGTCAGGTGGAAGCAGCTCCACTTACTCAGAGCTAGCTGAGTCCAGTCAGAACTCAGAGGAAATGCCAGCTGCAAAACAAATATATATGTGAAAACTCAAGACCACATAAATGTGGTGTTGCTCCATTATTTCTGAGATCAGGAAGTGTCGGCAAGTTTCACTCTGATATTTTGTCCAGTAGACGAGCGACCATTTTGACCGTGTGTCATTTGTTTACCATGTTACAAGGTGCGCTTGAGTACAGTGTGAACGTGAACCGGACCAAATGAAAAATGCAACAATGTTGCAGCTTCACCCCCGAATCGCACCGAGACCACCGAACTGCAGGTGTGAAAGCGCCCTAAGATGCTTGTCTTTTGAACTAGTTTGGGTGGTTTTTAAACAGTTTTAGTGCAATAAAAATAAAAAATATGTATATATGTACTGCATTTACTACAGTAAACAGAAAAAATATAAATAAATAACACTAAATGGTTATGGTGTATGTGGTCTGTTGTGTGTGTGAGGAGATTGGCCTGCGCTGACGATAGACTCCCGTCCTGAAAGTTATTTCAGAGAACAACCAATATAGTGAATTTACTTTCACATCACTGACCAGAGTAAGCCCATACTTATTCAATGTTAATATGACATAACTAAGCAAAATTCAATAAAAGTTGAATGAAAAAAGCAAACCCCAGTAAGGCAGCATGTAATGAAGCATGCACAGACCTTATTCCATCCACTGTTGTGTTTTACTAACAGAGGTGCAGTTTCCATAGTAACACTGTTGTCAAAGCAGTGCTATCAATTCATTTATTAGCTAAACAACACGACACAGAAAATATCAGAAAGAAGTACCATTAGAGTTTCTCAGTTTTCTGGAGAACAGGACTCAGTTTTTTTTCCCCATAATGAAAACCATGAATATTTTACATTTCATGGATAGCAGAAAACACTGCAACTGAAAGCAGTTTCTACAGTGATTTGTTAGAGGTGGTGTACCAAAAGACAATTCAAATAAAACTCACTCCTGATTTACAATATGACTCTGTGGACCTTGGGCAGTGCCATACATGAAGAAGCAGAAGTAAACAAATGTTGCAGAATAGCATTTTAACAAAAGATGGTTAGACAATTGTACCTGTGCTATTTGCTCACAAGTTTACACTATACTGCGCCAACACAGATTGGCTGAAAGGACCCAGTGAAAACATTGATTTTACCATTGCACTGAGCCCAAATGAAAATAAAAGATACAGTACCTAAATGACACCTTTCACAAAACGATTACTTTGTTAGGGTGTAAATATATTCTGCAGAATGTATATACAGTATATGTTCTATATTTATATACATTTAACTCAAAGCACATAACAAATTATGATATAATAAGTTTTTTGTGCTTTCCATAATGGTAGTGTAAAAAGAAATACAAAATAGAAATGCTATGTAAACCTCTGTATTGTGAATGCACTAACTCTACAATCATTTTTAGTTTCCTGTATAGGTACCTGATGCTTTCCAATAAATAACATTATATTTGCACTTCAACTAAAAAGAGCACTGTACTTTACTATCTTACGTGATGTTCAATTCTAGTGTCTTTTTAAGAGAATATTGTTAAATATTATTTTACCTGAAAAAACAAGATAGCAGTACCTTTTTTTTCAGCTCTGAGTAGTGTTTTCAGGTGTCCCTTTCAGGGCGCATACAGCCCAGACAACCTCCAGCAATAAGGTAGGGCAGCCTACATGTAGCCTGAGAGGCGAAACGCAGGGTAAAAAGTCTGAAAATCACCCGCTGCTTCGCAGTAAGCCCAGTCAAATGAGTGTATCAACATTTTTATCAACAATTCTCTTCTCTCATCTGGACTGTGGTGGCAGGACACTAAGATAGCAATGTTCAGAAAGACTTTAGTAAGAAAATCAGCCTAAAAGTGGGGGGACAAAATAGGATTTTGAAACGTGAGGGGGACATGTCTCTCCCCCAATCCCCACTGGAAATGACGCTCTTGCTTGGTTATGATATATTATTTTAAGGAAAGTAAATATTAACATGTTAATTATTCCCTAATGGCTGCACACTTGGCTGGCAAAGAATAGGACCTCACTGCTACAATGTAGGCCATTTCACCATGTTTATGTCAGCATCTTTTCTACGAGCAACAGAAGCAGCTTGATGCTGTGCGCCTCACCGCTGTGGCAATAATAGCACCAGAGAACATCCTCTTATGTTATGTGGCTTAATTTATTAAAAGCTCATTAAAAAGCTGACGTTGCGTTGCTCAGAAAAGAAAAGCAAACTTCGATGTAACATTCAAGGAGGATTGATTGTCAGATTAAGTCTTTGCAGTGTCTGCAGCCTGTAAAATCACAGGTCGAGGTTTAGGGCCACTTTGTGAACCATTACGTTACTGACCTGTGAAACTTTTATAGGCATTCTGTATTATCATTCATTGGATCTTTTATATTTTATTTTCTTCATTGTACTGTTATATTACGTCACGTTTTCCTCTACATGATCAGTGTCAAAGCCTAATATAATAACTTATTTCAAGACAAAATACACATTTTCATCTTTAGATAGGAGAGAACTATCACTTTCATTCAGGAGATAATAATTTTAAAGAGGAAATTCATTATCTTTACTGTACAATATGCCAGGAGCTGATCCTTGATGGCACAGCTACACATACCAGTGATAATAATAATAATTTTTATTTATATAGCACTTTTTAAAACACAGTTACAAAGCGCTTCACAAATATACAGTATACAACATACATACACACACACACACACACACACACACACATAAACATATATATGCACGTTGCATAGATAAGTGTGAACATGATCAGAATGAACTAAAGGCAACAAAAGGTATTATAAGAAGGTTAACCTATAGAAATAAGTTTTCAGCAGCTGCTTAAAACAAAACACAGATTCGGCCGGATAAGCCTGTGAATATTCTCATTCATCCAGGTCATAGTTATCTCAAGGAAATTGAATCGAACGCAACTGGATTTTTGGTTTTGTCTGTGAAGACGTTTCACCTCNTCTAGCCTGGTCAAACGAGCACGAACTGATGAAGCCTCTTGGATGAGAGGTGAAACGTCTTCACAGACAAAACCAAAAATCCAGTTGCGTTCGATTCAATTTCCTTGAGACAGATTCGGCAGGTCTGATGGAATGGGGAAGGCTGTTCCAAAGTCTAGGAGCTACAACCGCAGAAGCACGGTCACCTCTGAAGGCCTTGATCAGATGATCGGAGTAGCCGGCAGGTAGAGTAGGAGCTCAACAACTCTGCTAAATATGCAGGAGCAAGGCCATGCAAGGATTTGTATGTAATAAGTAAAATTTAAAAAAAAAATGTTTGTATTCTGTATTTTACTGGAAGCCAATGAAGGGAGGCAAGAATTGGGGTGATGTGGGACCAACGATTAGGGTTAGTTAACAGCCTAGCCGCTGCATTTTGCACCAGTTGAAGACAAGCTAGAGAGGACTGAGTAATGCAAGTAAAGAGGGATTTACAGTAGTCTAAACGAGAAAAGATTAAGGTGTGCACTAGAAGTTCCATGTTTTTCGCTGATAGTATGGGTTTGATTTTTGCAGTGTTTCTTAACTGAAAGAAGCAAGACTGAATGAGTTTTGTGATATGACTTTCAAAATTCTGATGTTGGTCAAAAAAGATACCAAGATTTTTAGAGACAGTCTTGATGTTGCTAATATAGCAACAGGGGGGCCAATATAGCGACTGACCTTTGTAAAACAATCAGGGCCGATCACCAGGACTTAAGTTTTGTCAGAACTGAGATGGAAGAAATTTTGGGACATCCAATTTGTAACAGAAGCTAGGCAGTCATGAAGGGAGGTAAGGTTACTGAGGTTATTAGGTTTAACTGAGAAGTAAAACTGCTTGTCATCAGCGTAGCAATGATAGGAGATACCACTGGAGGAGTTAAGCTCTATGATGCATGTCTTTTTCTTTTTAAACTATATATACACAGTATAAGTTGAAAAGCCCTTAAATATGTCTATATTTCAACGGCCACTGAAGAGCAAAAGACATTGTGACAGGCTACAATAAAATAATAAATTGCACAGTGAAAAGTGAGGTCAAAATTACATGTCAGTGTCTACTGGTTAAGTGCTAGATGCATCAAGGAAAATCTATCCAGATACAGTAATCCAACCATCCATCGATGTGTATGATGTGTATAAGTGAGACAACCACCATTTGCCTCACTGATTTTTTTTAGCAGAGGACCTCTCCCCATTACTTTTATCAATTTTTAAAGAATCGTTTTCCAAAGACCACCTTCCTGAAACTCTGAACCAAGCATACATCTGTCTCTTACCTAAAAAGGGCAAGGATCCTGTATTGCGTGAGTCCTATAGGTATATATCTCTCCTGAACGTAGACCGTAAAATTCTTGCTAAGTCCCTCGTGAGGCAGCTCGAGGATGTCGTACCTGATCTGGTGTCACCTGACCAGACGGGATTTATTCGAGGCAGAAACTTCTACTTTAACATCCGTAAACTCTTTGATATTATTTATACACCATCCCAGACAACCAATGCTGAGATTGTGATATCCTACGCTGAAAAGGCTTTTGATCAGGTGGAGTGGGAATATTTGTATACAGCCATTACGAAATTTGGATTTGGAGAAGATTTTATTTCCTGGGTGAAACTGCTATATACCTCATCTCTTGCATCTGTCCATACTAATGTCTAAAATTCCAAGTACTTCCCGTTACACAAGGGTACTCGATGTCCCCGTTACTCTTCACGCTTGTGATTGAACCCCTTGCGGCATCTGTCCATCAGTGCCATGCGTTTAAAGGGATAATACGGAGCAATATTACACACAGACTTTCTCTATATGCTGATGATCTCCTTGTGTATGTTGCTAGCCCAGTGTCCTCGCTACCCCATATCTTGTCTAATCTGGAACGATTTGGAAGGTTTTCAGGCTACAGACTGAATCTGCAGAAAAGCAAACTTTATACTATAAATTCAGCGGCTCTCAGCATTCCAGTCTCGGGCTAGGGTTAGAGTTAGGGTTGTCCTTGCAAACCACCCCCTTCTAAACCAGACTTGGCCTTTTGAGCCTGGCACAGAGATGGGATTTAAGCTATCAAGGATCTATTCATGAATGAGGTGTTTGCATCATTTCAGCAACTGTCACAGAAATTAGCATTTTCCCAAAATAGAAAATAGAATTACTGTAGTTTTAAAAATGTTTTCCGTATGTTGTCATGTTTGAAAAAACCCAAAATGAACACTGTAAGTGGACTACTTGATTACTATAAGCGAATTATTTAAACAGCATTTGTGTAAGAATGATTTTGTCCCAAGTTTTTTGATCCATATAAGTGGTTGATCACTAACCGTGATCACTATAATGGTAGCAGTTGGCTTCTGTCGTTTGGTAGTAGAGTGGTAGTAGAGTGAGTACATTGGCTGTCCAGGTCTCAGCTTGCCCTCTGGCTCTATTTTGTATTAGTAAGAGCATCTTCAATTCAATTTGGTACACAGTAACACAGCAGACATCCAGCCATGTGACCTGCACTATCAAGCTGCCCATCCGTAAAGTTAACTGTGGTATTCATCTGGTACCACCAGTGTGTATGACACCCCGGCTCAGCAGAGCTGAACTCTCTTCAGGCTAGCAGACAGTGACAACCTTACCCTGGCATCATAATACCATAAAGTGTAAACAGGTTAATGCTCTAGAAACTTTCTGAATCCCTGAATTTAGATGAAGTGCAGGGATTATCAGATGCAGTAGGTTTTTGTTTAAGATTATCTTTTGGAATTATTAGTTTATTTGACAGTTACTGTCTGGAGAGGGACACGAAACACAGGGAGAGAAAGAGAGAGGGCTATGACATGCTACAGAGGTCCCCAGTTGGGAATCAAACCATGTTTATGAGGTAAGCACCTTAAACAGGAACTCCTCATTAAATTATTTTGCACTGTACACATATACAGTACATGTACAATCACATGGATTCTTGTTGGCATATGATGTCAATACAGTTCATTTTTTCAACAAAACACACATAGGGTGGAAAATGTGCCTTTTCTGTTCAGATTTAGCTGCCTGGATTTGAAAGTTGAGTTCGGCTGAATTTCTCACCCTGTGATGAAATAGACAAGACTCTGATTACCGTTCTATTACGTGTGTCAGTTGCAGCACCACATATAAAAAGCAGAACACTGGCTAACTGTGGCCCCAGTTTATGCCTCTCACACATAGCTGCTGGTTGCGTTAGAATTAGCACACCAGATAAAAGCTGGTGGAAAAGCAACATCATATATGAACGAGATTTATTCCTCTGCAGCGGCAGTAAACACAGCACCCAGGCCCACCGATAACAGTGTTGGACTCACAGTTTAACAAGATATTTAGGGGTGACAGTGGTAACCAGCATGGCTAAGGCTATGTACTGACACTCCCCCACAGACACACACTGGAGACCCTCTCGTAGCGGAGCTGCTAGCTCAGCTACAACAGTGACTCTCTCAACAGGACATACAGTGTGTGCTTCTAGTGACAGTCAAAGCTCCAGCAGAGACACGGAGAGTCTGACAGTAGCTACTCATGGCTGTTAGTTCTGACTACCAGCTCCACGTCACTGTCCACGCTACCCTGAGCGGTGATCAGTCAGTCTGCCCTGGGTCCCCTGACCCTCCATGTCACACAGTACGTGGCCCTCCCAGTCCTCTGCTTTTTTAAAATATGTTTGGATGCAGAGTTTTAGCAGAATGCAGTGGTGAAGTTGTATATTGTATGCTGTACGGTATGTAGTGTAAAAGCAAACATTGTTGATTATATGTATTTTCTTTGAATATTGTTGCCAAGACAACAACTAATGGGGATCACAATAAACAAAAAACAATGGTGCCATGGCAAGCTTCAGTGGATATTAAATACTCAAATAGAAATACTGTCCAGCTTGTGGCCATAAAGCAGACAATGTTAGCTCCTTTAACAGATGTATCCATACATATGTGGGAAACACTGTTCAGGATGGCAACATTATAGGACTTGCGTAGGACCACACGTGGAAGCATTGTGGTTTCGCGACATCTGGGTAAAATGCACCTCAGAGAATGTGGTTCAGACTAGGGCTGAGCGATATATTGAATATATCTGAATATCAATTAATGTGCAATATTGCAGATGACCATATCGTCATATTCAAGTTATGCGTTGCACATTTCCATTAGGGGGAAGAGTTGAGTTTGTACAGCATAATGCAATAACTTCAAAATGGGAGCAGATCTGAAAACAAGGAGGCTTCATACTAAACATAATCAAATCTACTTATCAAACAGAGGGAATCAGAAATAAATCTATCATATATGCTTGCTTCAAAATAAAGGTCTGGTACCCTCTGGCCACTGCAGGTGAGCTAAATAAAGGTTATGTTAGGTTATGTTATTTTAGAGAAAATGTGTATGTCAAGATACAGTATACATTGTATATCGTGGCATAGCCTAAAAATATCAAGATGTTATTTATAAACCACATTGCCCAGCCCTACGTCAGACTATCATATTTCATTTTTTTTCTTCTGAACCATGTTACGTGCATTTATTTTTCCCTTTTATGTGCATAATTCCTATCTGGACATTATACGGATGCTCAGTATGTGTGTAATGGCTGTTAGATTGGGCCAACAATTAAAGATGCTTTTAATCTGTTTCAGTCACAAAACCACATTTGTATATACCAGTGTGTTAATGTGATCGTAGAGCTATGGAATTTATCACCACTATGGCAGAGGGGACAAAACTTCTGCTAAAATGTACCTTTTTCCATCTAAGCGTCTTGTGTGTGTGCTGTGGTGATTTGACATTAAATGTTCAGTTTAGTGTGTCAATCTCAGTGGATCCCACTGAGTACACAATGGAAGTAAGTGGATTTATGACAGCAACAGTGTAAGCAGAGGATCCATTGACTCAAGCTCGGCAGGAGTTCATGTCTCAGGGTTAAAGAGGCTTCCCCCGCTAAGACTGGAAAACCAAGAAAGCCAAACTGAACACAGTTGGGTGGGCAGGATGTGTGAAAGCTGTCAGAGCATTACTGTACAGCAACACTACAGAGCAACTGAACAGCTCTGGCTCTGATGCTGGAAGGGAGGCAGATGGACTATGAAGTACTCTTAGGCTTTAGGTTTCTTTTCAGCTTAATGTTGATTGAGTCAGTCTGTGAGCCAGTTGAGAACCTCAGCTCCATCTTGCAAAGCCCCCAGCTGTCACATAGTCAGGTGAAGGCAGCACATCCAGGACAGACAGAAGTTCTGCTGCCCTTTGGCAACAACTCTGCCAGACGCAGGAGCACTTAGAAGACACTAAAAAAAGACAAATTGTGAAAGACAAATATGGCTGCCACACAGCACATAGCTTTGAGACAGCTGGATAGTTTTTCAGATCTACATTATTTTGAGATTGATGTTGTTGCCAACATTGATATAAGTTTCAAGACATTTGAGCTGTGTGAGTCCACAGAGAACCTACTTCAGGCTGCTCTGAACATCATTTAGAGTTTCACAGCTCACTTTGATGTGACATTCAACTGGTTACAAAAGTGTCAGAGATTATGAAAATCAAATAAGCGAGATATAATCCACGTAATTATGACATGGACAATAAGATCTATTTTACAGTGAAGCTGACTTGATTCACCTGTTCCTTGTTGTTCCTGCATCTTCTGTTTCAGCTGAGAGGTTAACTTACCACCAACCAGCAAACACACAGAGGCTAGAGAGCATCACTGCCCTGAGGCTGTACTAAGGCTGCTTTGAGCTAAATACATGCTAACACGCTCACAATGACAATGCTAACATGCTGATGTTTAGCAGGTATAATGCTTACCATGTTCACCATCTTAGCCTAGTGTGTTAGCATGCTAACATTTACTATTTAGTACAGAACACAGTGCAGCTGAGGATGATGAGAATGTCATTAGTTTTGTAGGTAAAAGGAAATTTTGACCTGATGATGCCGCTAGATGAAAACGTAAATCAATATTTTTGCAACAACAGTGTATCAGAATCCGCTTTATTGGCCAGGTCTGTGAACATATACAAGGAATCTGACTCTCAATGTTACACACAACAATTTTCAAGAAGATTAGAAGAAAATAGACATAGAGCTAAACAAAGACAACAAAGCTGAACACAGAGAGGTCAAACTAAACATAGAACTATTACAGTGCTACTTGAGCGTGTTCAGCTCCAGGTTGTTCTGACTGCACCAGAGGGTCAGCTGTTCCTGTACCACCCCTGTCTGTACGCAGACTCGTCACCGTCCCAGATCAGGCTGATGTGTCGTCTGCAAACTTTAGGAATTTAACAGACGGGTCTCCTGAGGTGCAGTCATTGGTGTAGAGGAAGAAGAGCAGTGGGGAGAGTACACATCCCTGGGGGGCACCAGTGGTGATTGAACAAAAGCAGAAAAGTACCAGAGAGCACAACACCGAGGCTGCCATCTGCGGCGCCATCTTTATCACATATGATTCACATATGACAATATAAAATGTGGAGCTACAGCTCCCCTCAGCCTTCCCCGCCCCAAGTGGCCAAAAAAATCAGTTGTTGCAGGTTCAAGGGATCACAAAAGTTATAACGATTTGTCCAAACGGGAACATAATCTGTTCCAAATTTTATGGTAATCCATCCAGCAGTTCGAGATATTTCTCTCAAACCACAAATGTCATCCTCATGGTGGCACTAGGGGAAAGTCAGCAGATGACCAAAGTCAATACAATACATTGTCTGGAAAACATGAATGTCTGTACATTTGTTGTCAATCCATCTAGTAGATCTTGAGATATTTCACTGGATACAGTAAGTGAAAACTTTGACCTGCTGGGCTGTAAATGAGATGTTAGTTGGGACCAAAGTAGTGGACCACCTGACTGACCGATGACCAGACAGACCATTTGACGCCCCTTGTGTGGCTGAAAATCACATCACATGAAAGGACTGCTTTACCTCACACAGACCTGAAAAAAATACAGGTGGGCAAAATCCTTTCAATCTGATTTAAAACTGTATTTCAAATTTCAAAGCTGCAGTAAAAGTTAGTTTGTGTTCTACACATGGATATAACATTATTCTCTTGAACTGTCCATATTTACTGTTATTGTTATCTCACCTTATTCAAGTCAGTTGCAACATGTTAGTAGCTAGTAACCTTATAGAGTTACTTGTTGTGGATAAAAGTAGCAAACAAGACAGATAAAGATGAAAAACATTTTAAAGATTTGCAGAACACAAAATAGACAGTGGGCACAGTGCCATCTCAATGTAGATTACAAATTTGTTTTAATTCACTTTTCAGTTG
The DNA here is from genome assembly GCA_003416845.1 of Oplegnathus fasciatus. Lineage (NCBI taxonomy): Eukaryota > Metazoa > Chordata > Actinopteri > Centrarchiformes > Oplegnathidae > Oplegnathus > Oplegnathus fasciatus. Next base: position 725,526 of record NTHP01000116.1, on the reverse strand, counting down.
TTGCACAGTTTAAGCACAACATAAAATATATCTGTCAATTCAAATTAATGCTACAGAAAAGTAACAGTTTATTATTATTGCAGACTGATTACGATTGAATGTCATTAAAAGATCCTCTGGATCTCTTATATTAAGTCACATGTGCTCAGTGATGCAGTACTAGAGAAACAAGGCGAAATAGAGGCATTAATGGCATCATTTCACTCTGACTGAAATGACGACCTTCTTTTCCAAATAAAACGATAGTTTACAATCTATCCATTATCACGTGTCACAATCTGCTTCTCTGTCCCTCCAGCCACATTCCCACTTCTCCAAACCTGATCATGGCCTTTTTCTACCTGTCTCACTCCCACATCCAGCCACTCCCTCCTACCCTGCAGTCACCTGAGCTTCCCCGCCCGTCTCTGCGCCTGCACTTCCGATACCTCATCAGCCCTGAAGCACATATACCAGCCCCTTTTCTCCAGTAAGTTGTTAGATGGTTGTAGTGTCTTTGTTGCCATGTTTCTTTGCTTTCGAGCCACCTGTACCTGCACCTACCTGTATGTCAACCTACCTGTGTCTGCCTGTGAGCTTATTTGTATCTTCAACTGGTCATTAAATGCTTGAACTGTCCCTATCTGCCTTGACTATCTGCATTTGGGTCCTTCTCCTGCTGCCTCACACTCACCTGCCTGACAGAACGATCTGACCATTAATGATGGATCATTTTTGGAGGAACTGTATGAGGTGACCTATACTCTTCTGTGTCTTCAAAATGAATGGAGAAACACTTCCAGTTGTGAGGACAGGGTGACAGCCCTGTCACTGGCATGCTGAACAGTGTCCTCAAAGCCTTGGTTGGAGGAAATGCTACCTAGGTGGGCAGAGTACTTCATTAGCCTGCACCCCAGCCATACCATAGAGTCTCAGCTGTCCAGTGTAGCATGATGAGCCGATAAAACTGATTATGAACAGTCTACATCTTTATTGATAAAGAATAAATCTTCCCCGAAGTTTTTACCCACATGGCCTGTCAGGACAGGTTCTGGTAAAACTTGTGGATCAATCTCCCCACGATGTCCAACCACACATGACCTTTGGTCATAAATCATAACCCACTAGGCCTCAAAAGAAGGTCTCTAATGGAACTTGGGGGTACACTGGTTTCATTTACGATGGGCCTTACTTGATCAACAAAAAAAAAAAAAAAATTCAGGATGGTGTCAGAAGGTTCATGACACCACTCTGAACTCAGGAGAAAAGGACTATCTGTGCATACAGAATTGACTTTAATTTGACTCTACATTCATTATATGTCATGTTTAATGAACAATGTAAAAAGACTATTGTATTATATGCTACTTTCAATACAAGCATATATCCCCTGAATTAAAGGAACAGTTACATAAATCTGCTAATCTATAAACGGTAAGGATAGGATGTTTGGTCTTGTTCAAGAGCTAATGAAACATGAAACTTGAATATGCATTTATATAGCAAGTAAATTGATTATAGCTTGCAACAAGAGGAAATTTAAGCTGGAAGTTAAAGATAAAATAAAGAGAGGGCTGGGCATTGTTGCAGCTGGTGCTGCCTGACACGACACAGATGGCTCCTTCTCCTTCCTCCTTGCATTCTTTGTAGGTAACTGTAGTAATTCGATTTTAACCATTTTATTTGCTATACTTATATAGAATTGACACATACTACACATCAAGTATACATACATATATACATACATATACATACACACACATATATATACACACACACACAGTGGTGGCCAAAATTATTAGAACACCTGACAGATCTGAAAATATTGACCTTTTTTTTTGCCTCCAAAACATGATTTCATTTCATAATGTTCATGAAACATGCANAAAAAAAAAAATTCAGGATGGTGTCAGAAGGTTCATGACACCACTCTGAACTCAGGAGAAAAGGACTATCTGTGCATACAGAATTGACTTTAATTTGACTCTACATTCATTATATGTCATGTTTAATGAACAATGTAAAAAGACTATTGTATTATATGCTACTTTCAATACAAGCATATATCCCCTGAATTAAAGGAACAGTTACATAAATCTGCTAATCTATAAACGGTAAGGATAGGATGTTTGGTCTTGTTCAAGAGCTAATGAAACATGAAACTTGAATATGCATTTATATAGCAAGTAAATTGATTATAGCTTGCAACAAGAGGAAATTTAAGCTGGAAGTTAAAGATAAAATAAAGAGAGGGCTGGGCATTGTTGCAGCTGGTGCTGCCTGACACGACACAGATGGCTCCTTCTCCTTCCTCCTTGCATTCTTTGTAGGTAACTGTAGTAATTCGATTTTAACCATTTTATTTGCTATACTTATATAGAATTGACACATACTACACATCAAGTATACATACATATATACATACATATACATACACACACATATATATACACACACACACAGTGGTGGCCAAAATTATTAGAACACCTGACAGATCTGAAAATATTGACCTTTTTTTTTGCCTCCAAAACATGATTTCATTTCATAATGTTCATGAAACATGCAGATGGTCGCTCTGAGCACAACAAATATCAGATGAAGTGAGTCCTACTGTTTTTATCCACTTTTAACTTTAATATTTGGTATGTCCACCTTGTGCAGCAATTACAGCAGCACATCTCTCTGGCATAGTGTCAATATATTTCCTGAGAACTTCAACACTAATGTTATCCCATGCCTTCTGCAACTCAAGCCAAAGGCTTTCCTTTGAATGTACAATAGATCTGTCCAGTTTATTTTCCAACTCGCCCCAAATTTGCACGATGGGGTTGAGGTCCGGACTTTGAGGGGGCCAGTCCATCATTTTCAATGTTCCAGCAGATTCCTTCTGTCGCAGGTAGTTCCGGCAATAGTTAGAAGAATGTTTAGGGTCATTGTCCTCTTGGAAAATAAATCCAGGCCCAATAAGATGACTCCCAGATGATACTCCGTGCCTCACCAGAATGTTGTGGTATACTTTCTTATCCATGATGCCATCAATTTTCACTNGACGCACAGTTCTTGAAGACACTGTTGCACCATTAGTCATTGTGGTGTTGATCTCGTCACGCAGTTCTCGTGAGGTCTTTCTTCGGTCCTTAAGACTGAGAATTTTGAGATGCTTCACTTGTCTGTCTGAAAGTTTCTTTTTTCTACCTCTCCCCTTTCGGTTCTGGTGTGAATTGGTGGCATCATGGCGGTCTAAAGTGTACTTTACAGTGCTTGGACTGCATCTCAAGTCCTTGGCTATGCGGCGGTAACTCCAGCCAGCATCAAAAAGGGCCTTTATTCACTCGTTAGCTCCTTCTTCACCTTAGCCATGTTCAAAGAGCAACATGTGCTTCAAGACTACTTCTAGAGGCTATGAATTTATACCAATTGGTGGTGTGGCCTCAGTGACAAAACCCTGATGTTACCAATCACTTAATGAGCAGGATAGGCCTTGTACATTCAAAAGAATCACTCAGCTGTGTCCTAAGACTCTTGCATCACCATCAATTTAACCATGATCACACCTGACAATGATTACACAAGTAATTTGGCTTCTTCTGTGAAGGAACATGATTGTGTGACATTGACAGTGAAATAGTCCTAGCTTGTTTTTTGTCAGGAAAATGACCTAAATCTCCTTATGATGGCTCTATTCTATATTTATTATTTATTTTAATGGCCAATTCAACAAAAACAACTGAAATCTCTTAAATATGCCAAGTGTTCTAATAATTTTGGCCACCACTGCATATATAGACACTTATTACATATACATGTGTGGATCAGATGTTGAAAGCGATTGACATCTAATGCTCTATAACAGTTCTTGTTATAGTGCCTCGTGCATCGAGGACATTTGTCTGACTTCATGCAGCTCCCTCTGGAGACACTGAAGGCTTTCTACAACTATTTTCGCGAATGCAATAGTACTCCCCAACACCTGTAAATAGACTTTGATGTGTAAAATTGAGTTCCTCTTTAATGATTTTAATTTTAGTAATATTTAATGCTTTAATGTTTTTCTAACCAGCATTTACATCAGGCTCACACCCCAAGGAATTAGAGACAATTTTCACCGCCCAGCCAAGAGTAATAAAAGCTCCACAAGCTGACAAACAACTCAAAATAGTTCTGAAGAAATATTTCTCTACACAATAGAAATGTGTTGTGTCCTTCCTCTCTCATCTGTACTCTAACCTCCATACCTCCATCTTCCTTGTTTTCTTCAGTACTTTCATCACCAACTTTCTACCTCTATCAGTCCTTCATATCTCCCTGCGCCACAGGCCTGCAGGCAGTCTGAACTGTGTGGAGCACCACTGGGGGCTGCAGACACATCACCTCCTCAGGCATAGTAATTATTTGGCTCTTTTATTGTTGAATGCGCTGCTGACGGTCGGCCTGAGGGGAGTCAAATATCTTTTTTGCCACAAAGTTTCTTGGAGAAGACTCAACAGCTGCTAGCTGCTCTGAACACCGGTTTCCAAAATTACCTGAGGTGCTGGAAATAAGGACACAGGCATTCAGAGACTGTCAAACTCAAAGTTAGCTGCAAGTTCAAATTGGTTTTGATACATTCCTGCAATGTGTACTAAAGAGAGGTTGAAATCAGCACATAAAGAGCAGGTTGTTGTGTGCAGGTGCAGTTAATCAGGGGACATTTCATTTAAGGTGAAATGACAAAACTCCTAATAATAAGTTTGCACTCATACCAGCAAGAACTTCTTGCTGTATCTAAAGAGTAGCTGTCTCTCAAATATGACCAGTTTTGAGCATATCATCCCAGTATTGCCTAGTGCAACTATTTTAATGCTGCTGCTGATCTTCCTCGGTTTGCTGAAGACCTTTGAAAACCAGTTGTGTTACTATAGTTCAAGGAAACAAAACTACTCAGAAAAATAAAAAGTGAAATGGTAGTATACATCAAACAGTACATTTTTCTAGCAAAGTTAGGGTATATATTTTTCAACCCTATTGCCAGACAAAAATGTTATTGGATGACTCTGCAAAACCTTAAATTATGTTCAATTATGTTTTGTTTTTTTGTTTTTTTACATCTGTGCATGACAACTATGGTATGGTTAAGATCATGGTTATGGCAAATTAATATGGCTAAGGTAAGACAACTAAAACACAAGGAACCTGTTGCCCATTATATCGTGCGTCTTCATGAAACTGATGAAGAACTTGTTGAGTTTGGCACTCATGATGGACAAAGTAAAGCAAGCCTGCAGCTACAGGTACAGGTCAACCTGAAAAGAATGTATACAGACATAAGTCCACTGACAAAGGATCAAAACGTTAACCACTTTGTTAGCAAACTTTTAAAGATGTTTTTGTAGTTGATGTACTTGAACAACCACAAACTTTCCCTAACCTTAACCAAGCAGATGTTGTGCCTAAAACAAACGAAAATTTAAACCATAGGTGGCACATGGTGACAGATGCAAAGAAGCAGACTCATTTGTACTGCTTTTGGGAGACACTCACTGTTGAGGCAATGAAAATCAATGTATTTTGTTGATTAGTTTGGTGGACTTGTTGCCACATGAAGTTTCAACATGGATCATGTTGTCACATGGGTGTGATGATTTCCTTTAATGTGTGTAACTAGTATAGAAAGTACTGTAGATGAAGGTGATAGAAATGTTTTCATTCCTGTAAAAGTTCAGGTAGGGAGCAACAGAAAAGAGGAAGTGCAGACACACAAGCAAAGCAGATGGAATTAAAGGCAATTTACAGGAAACTTGGATTACATTTGGCAACTTAAAGGCATTCCAAACAGGCAAGCGAATGTGACAGGGAAGAGGCAGCAGGTCTTAAGCTGGGCAGACACTGTGTATTTTTATTGATCTTGTACGTTGTGTTCACTCACTCTAAATGTTCTAATGAGCCTTTCTGCACGGCCAGAACCTGCGACTTTTATGCTCAAACTGTAAAGATCAATTGACCGACCACGACGGGAGCTCACACTGAACGTATGCATGAAATCCCCGGTCAATTTGAAAAAAACGAATAGGAACTGTCACTGGACAAACAAGACGTATGCATCCTCAACATTGCTGACAAAAAGAGAGAAAGGCAGAATTACTTTGTGAATTACTTTATTATCAGAATATCTCTGAAATGTGCCTTGTGTCCCAAGGCGTACACGGTTTTACATACATACATACAAAACACAACATTTAACCAATACAACAAAACAACTACAAACATCAGACATTACGAATAAGTGGCTGCAGTACAATCAATTTATTCGCTCCCTTTTACATTCAGTGCTCAGTCAACACTGGACCTCTGAGGCCTACTTAGAACTCAAACTCTGATTCCGCAGTTTGACAAACAGAGGAAACCAAAGAGTTGTTTAACCTGTTCAGTCGAGCCTGTGGGACTCTAAATCTTCTGTTGGATGGCAAAAGCTGATATTCTTCAAATAAAATATGAGATGGGTATATAAAGACATCCTGGCATCCATGAGTGGGAAAGTTGCTGGTATTTATATGCTAGGGCTGAATGAGGGAACAAGGAAAAGGTGTGGCTCAATGAGGGAATGAGAAACTGGTGTGCAGCCGGTCAGGTAATTGGCAGGAGTGGGAAACTCAAGAGGGACGACTGGTAGATGGATGAGGAATGGCAGGGTCTGGGAAGTTTCCTGAAAATCCAGGGCTTAGGGGGAGAGAGGTTTTGAGGTCGGAAGGGCAGGTGTCATCAGGACAGCTTCTTTGACTGTGACCGTGGTTTACAGTACCACATGGCCTTGTGTATCAGATTCTACAAAGTTGAATGGATGGACTTACAGGAAGACCCATCTTTAGACATATACAGATGGTTAACAAATTAAAGGAAAAATCTGAAGAACTAAGTGAGAAACATAAATGCAGATGCTTTCATACAGAGCATGAGGGGTCACTGAATGGTCTGACGAGGGGGAATCAAAAGCTTTGGCCTTCACAGTCACCAGATCTCAACCCAACTGAACACCTATGGGAGGTTTTGGAGTGACATGTCAGGGCCCCCCTTTATAGGCTGGAAAGATTCAGCACTTTTTATCCAGTTGGGTTTAGATTCTCCTCCCCTTTCTGACTACCCACATATAGAAGAAAAGTACAAATTTACAATCAAATTCAGCACAAAAGAGGAGATTTTGATCTTTTGAAGGGTCTGAGTTCAATCCCAGAAGCCAGAAGTGTACAAGAAATGTTAAAAGTGAAACATAAGCGAAAGATCTCATCTAAAAAAGAATTCATTTTCAGATGAATAGATTCACTTTTTTTTTTACAACCACACATACAAATAGATACAGTTGGATGGAAATGTAGAGCCCATATGCCCTTTGATTATAGAGTGCGCTAGGTTTGTTCTCAAGTATCTTGGCTTTTAAAAATATATCTATCCAAGATGTTTTGGCTATTTGGAAGAGAACTGTGATGGTGGAAGAAAAAAGAAATCTTTACACTATTGGCCTTTTGTACTCATTTTAAATAAGGTTTTGACCCTCACACCTTCATCAGATAAAGATCATATAGACAAACAACACTGGTAACATATGTGTGTATATCTATATATACAGTACACTAGTGCAGTGCTCGTTCAAAACGTGCCTGATTGCTTGGCCTCCGGTATTGCTGCTTGCAGCTTTCTCGAGAACAGCTCATCCAAACAACTTCACACTCGACACTGCAATTCCTTGGGTCCTCAGCAATAAACCTGCCAAGTGTGAAGTCGATCGGATGAATGGTTGTTGAGATAATGGAAGAACAGACAGACAGACAGACAGAGATTCCTTCCATTTATAGTAAGATATATACTGCACATAAACAGAGCCCACTTATATCCACTTATGAACTATAAAAAATTAAAACTATGTAAGACCAAGTATCAGTGAACATAAACTAAGCACTGTATGGTGAAATGACCATGTTATAGTATGCTGACATGACATTTTGACTTTGAGATTTCATGGCATTGGAAAAGGTCTACCTTCCACCCTTTAACCTCTAACTAGGTGCGTGTATCACTTCCTCTCATACATACCTAGATAGACAGATACATATCTACATCTGATACATAAAAGATACAGATACATTTGTAACAATGCAATACACTGCCATTCAAAGCTGTGTGATTCAGGATTTATATTTTTACTTTTTAAATTAAGACTGAAATATTAGTCTTAATTTACAACAACAATAGTAAACACAAGCAGTGCTACATTGGATTGCTGGATTAATGGTTTTGGCCAGTCCTTGAGGAGGGTGAACCTTTCACTAGTTCCCATAATGTGAGGGATGTACACATGAAGTATAATGTTGGCATGGAGTCAGTGAGTTACCTGTGGGCTAAAACCCAAGCCCTGTTTTGGTTTTAGCCTGTTTATGTTTGCATTTTGTCACCATTATAAGTATGCCAAAGTATTTTCTACGATTTTTAAGCAGAGTTATGGACATTTAGTTAAATTGGACATCATAGATAATCATAGATAATGATATCCTTGTAAACTGGAAGTCACATTGAATCTTAAATACATGTATCATGTCTGTGTGTTAAGATTTGACTGAGTCAGTGATTGTTGATGCAAATTGTGGTGGCTGTGCACTAAGGGTTTTAAAGTGCCTTAATAGCCTCCATGAGCTGTGTGTCACATCCGCTGCTGCTGCAACAGCTGACTTTGTTGGTGTCCGTGGGCCAAACTAACTAGCGGCATGCACCTGTCCCTTTCACCTTACATAGTATTGCTCGCCTTTGAAAACCTCTGCTCTGAGCAGGGATTCAGACCAAAATCAGCCCTGCATTAAAACAAGGTACACTCTCAGAAATAGGGGTACAGTTTGTGTCCCCCAAGGTACAATCTACACTAATGTATCCCCTCGGTCTAATTATTGGACCTCAAGGTAACTATATGTACCTTTTTGAGGGCAAAAAAGTAAAAGTAAAATGTGTTCCCAAGCAGTAAAAGGTACATATATGTACTGTTTCTTCTAAATGTTAAGGTACAATATCAGGAGACAGTGTGTTAGGCCAAATACCAAAAAAAGTTAGGTAAAATATTCATTGTACTTTTAGATTTGAAGGTTTTACTGTTTCTTTATTTGTTTAAGGTAGATTTTAACTTGTAGGCTATGGCTGAGTAGCCTTGAAATACAAGAAATAAAAAAAGTGGAAGGTGCTGATTCCTGAGTACAGATATATGACTAAATTAAATATTGGACATGTTTTGCAACAGAGAAAGTGAGTTTGTTCATGCCTAAGGGTACAAATAAGTACCCAATGTCAAGGGTACAACAGCTGTACCTTAGGACTGTACTGCCCCAGTGACAAGCTGTAAAGGTACAAGTTTATCACATTATTTCTGACAGTGTACTGTGACACAGTGAATTACAATCCAGGAAGTCCAGTGGCAGTAACAGATTGCATTTAAAGGCTCATCAGACATTAGAACACTGCACGATGGTTTGGATTACTCACAGACATGATTATGGAACTCTGAATGGTTATCACGGCAGCAATTATTTTATCTTTCGTTCCAACAGTCACGTAAACATTAGAAACATTACAAAGTAGGGATGTCCCGATCCGATCTCAAAGACTCGGTATCGGGGTCAGTCAAGGTATTTTTAAGTGATTGGTATCGGCTATATTGAGCATGAACCTAAGCCCGATCCTTTGTTTACGTCAGCTGTCACACAGGTGTTTTTACTCGCAAAGCTTTCATGAAGCAACGCAACGAGTGCAGCCGTCGTCAACTCCCCGTCTCTCCTCCACTCCGCTGAGCTCCATGTGTGTGAAGCTTCGGACTTAATTTCAGCGTCTGCTGACAGCTGTGGACGGGCTCCATTCATACTACAGTTGAGGATCTGCATGTGTACACTTGCCAGCCACACTCAAAACAACAGACATCCCAGCTATGGCTGGTAGCTACCTAAGCTAAGCTAAGCTAAGTAGTGGCTAGCCTGTATTGATTGTGGCCTCTCGTCTTGTATTCTTTCAAAGACGAATTATAGGCAGTGCCATTGAAAAAGAGCAGAGCTGAGCCCCACCCACGGCCAAAATAACTCAACAGAATACAGTTCATTCAGGTAACTCAGGCATATTTTTTTTTATAATTTTTATAAATAAAAATAAAAAACATTAAGGAACAGCTTGGATGCAGGCAATTTTTTCTTAATGCACTGCAGAGCTGTTCAGTTGTCAAACATATACACTGGATTGATTTTAATAACTTTAATGTACTTGAAGTGTGCACTGTGCAGCTGTATTATCTAGGAAAATACAAGTATCGGGTCGGGACTCGGTATCGGCAGATACTCAACATTAAATGACTCGGATCGGGGGCAAAAAAACTCATGCAGGGCAACTGTCGGTCTGAGCACCACTTAAGGCTTTTGCAAAAATCCAAAACATTACAAAATAAAGACATGTATGACAGTGTCAGTGAAAAACTAAACATACGCTGAATCTTTGCAACATGCATCATTGCTAAGATGGTATTTGAGTTCGATCCAAGAAGCTTTAATAGTCCGGTGGTTCTCTAATACTGTACATGCCCCCACCTGGGGTTGGACTCTTCTTACCAGCCCTTAGAGCACAGATCACTATGAGACCCTAAAAAGGAGGCGTACTGGACCATCAGAGACACACATTAATTACAAGTGAGCAACTTAACTACCTGTGACACTTCAGTGTTCTGGGGACCAACTGGTCCAACACCACAGGATAAATCACTCTGCTCATTTATAAAAGTGCTGGAGACAACCTCCAATACACACACGCACACACACACACACACACGGCCAAACTGTCTCTGTCGTTGAGGTACGCATCAAAATTTAATTAAGAAATGTGCAACGAGACTCAATGCACCCAAACCTATGAAGACAAATGGCGAACAATAAGGTTATACAGCATGACAAACGGATTGTATTTTCTCACACATACTGCTAAATCAATATGTCATCAAGCATCCCTTGAAGGGGAAGGAGAACACATGTTTTCTGTTTTTCTTCAGCTCGGCAGCTCATATGGATTTTTTCTCAACATGTTTATACAAGTATAGCAACTAAAAACTGAATAAGGGAAGGGGCTCAGGAGGGAAAGAGGCACAGCAGAAAGTTATATCATTAAAACTCTGTAGATAACATTTAATTAATTAGTTAAATGAGGAAATAATATTACTGAAACTTCACACTTCAATTCCAACACTTTCTTTGCAAAGTTCCTTAAAGTGGGGTCAGCCGATGTCACAGCTTTATAGTACTATATAGTAGTACTATAGTATTTATAGTAACTAACGTCTGTGTTGCGTTCCGGCTGCAGCGCGGCCACTTTTATCAATGCTCATGATTCCACCAGATGTGCCGCAGCACGTTTTCAGAAGCGCCCCAGAGGCGACTCTCCGCTCTGCTCTGCTTAAAATATGCGCCTAGTCTATTTTTGACAGAAGCCGCGTCAAGCTGCACAGAGCAGATGAGCCGGGCAGGAAGTCAGACACAGGAACGGCATAGAGCATCCGGTCAATTTTCAAAATAAAACATCTTGTGCAGACTCCCGATGTTTATTGCATCACTACATCAACATTATGGTAAGAGGCACAAAAATCAAGGAAAAACGACTAAATCAACAAAGTCTGAGCAAGTCTACAACATCAGACGGGCAAGATGCTCTGCTTCTGAAACACTCCTGGTGGGGTAAGAAGCCGTGCGGAGGACGAAACAAAACCACAGCACAGCCGGATCGCGACTTAGCCGTGCCCGGTGGAATCCAGGCGTTAGTTGTGGGTAAACTGCTGCCAGTATAGACAACCAATACTAGTTTTGTTGTAGCCTGATATGTGATAGCAAACTTTACAATGTTTTGATGTGAACAAAGCATTAGCTATCATTAGCTACCGTTAGCCGGTCACTCGCCAATACACCTGCCCAGTTCTCCACGGGTTCTCCTCAGACCAGAACTCAATCAGGAGTGTATCTATGTTCCCAGGGTCCTATGTTCCTCAGTTCAATATTTTGTTAACACATATTTACCCTCCTATTGTGTTCTCAAATAACCTAACCCTAACCCTGGGAACACAGGACGCTGGGAGAGCGCATACTGTATGTAGAACTGGGGAACATAGGACCCTGGGAACATATGACCCTTTGTCATGTGCCCATTATGTGCCATATTATTATGACTTTGATTTAAACTCGAAAAGTTCACTGAAGTTGCCCTTATTTACAGTGATGTCGAGTGACAGACAAGTCAAAAGCAGTTAAACAAAATACAAAGATAAAAACGGGAAATCACACACACGATAAAACAAAGATAAAAACAGGGGAAATCACAAACACATAATAAAACAAAGATAAAAACGGAAAATCACACACACGTGATAAAACAAAGATAAAAACAGGGAAAATCACACAAAACATACATTAAAAATAAAAAAATAATAATTTTGAACTGTGCATAGGTTGGAAGGAAAAGGCAAACTTTCCAAAGTCAGAGCATACTCGGGGGACCTTAAGTATAAGCCAGTCACTTTAGCAAGCTGGACAGATTTCCAATCCAGCATTGTTGAGATGTAAGGTGGTAGTTTACCAATAAGATTTATGGTTTTGTCTGTGAAGACGTTTCACCTCTCATCCAAGAGGCTTCATCAGTTCGTGCTTGTTTGACCAGTCTAGCCTGGTCAANAACCATAAATCCAGTTGCGTTCGATTCAATTTCCTTGAGATAATTATGACCTGGATGAATGAGAATATTCACAGGCTTTACCAATAAGGGCTTTGTAAATAAACAAATACCAGTGTTTATTATGCCTCTCTGCAAGAGAGGGCCAACCAACCTTATCATACAGGAAACAATGGTGAGTATCATAGCTATCACCAGTGCTGAATCTGAGGGCAGAGTGATAGACACGTCTAGGGGTTTAAGAATGGAAGCAGCAGCAGCATGTCAATAGATTACATCACCATAGTCCAGAACTGATGAGAAAACTGCTTCAACGATGCTTTTCCTACTAATCATAGGAAACCTGATTCTTTTTCTGTACAAGAAGCTGTCGCAGTTTGCTCACGAGATTTGCAATATGGAATTTAAATATCAATTTCTCATCAAGCCCGATGGCAAGATATTTATACTCTGTAACTATCTCAGCATTAGAACCATTTGCAGCAGTTATACGCAGATTATTGTGATCGATATTTCTGGCTCTAGAAAACCACATGAATTTTGTTTTCATTATGTATCAGTTTAAGTTTAAAAAGTGCATCTTGTAGAGCATTAAAGGAGAGTTGCAAGTTCTCAGTGGCTAGTTGTGCAGAGTCAGCAATACAATACACGATTTTGTCATCAGCATAAAGATGGACTTGACAACCATTCAGTGAGGAGACAATATCATTAATATCTATGGTAAAAAGGACAGGACCCAAGATTGACCCCTGCGGAACACCGTTTGTTACCGAAAAAACCCAGACTGGACACTGCCCGACTTCACACACTGAAGTCTCTCAAGCAAATAATTCTGAAACCATTTACAAGCAGATACTACATAATTTTCTCAAGAGCAAAGAATGATCAACAGTAGCAAATGCTTTTTACAGGTCTATGAAAAGAGCGGCACAATGTTTTTTATTATCTACAGCAGAAACTATATTATTTGTAACTTAAGTAAAATAGTGCTTTGATTAGTTCTAAATCCAGATTGGTGCAGAGATAATAAGGAATGCCTTGATTTGGTTATTTACCAGCAATTCCAGGATTTTTGCTAAACAGGATACTTTGGAAATTGGAGCCATCTTCCAGACACTAGGAACTAGTCCTCTTAAAATAAATAAAAAAAAGGGGCCAGTTTATCTTTTCCAGTTGACTTCTGGAATCAATGGACTGCAATGCTTCAAAAACAAGAAAGGCTGAATGGTGACCTGAGAATTATGGCACATGGAGTAATCCTCATCAGCAAGAGGGGAGTATATCGTTCTCAAATTCTTCAAATCAAATAGCCAGTTGCAACAAAGTGCTTATTAAAGGCCAAACAAATCTTCTCTTGCTCAGATACTAGACATTCCTCAAATTTAACACGAGTTGGTAGACAGATAGTGGCTGAGTTTTTGTTGGAATTTACAGCCATATAAAATTGTGCTGGATAAGAATAAGACCCAGTAATTAAATCTAGATAAAAATCAGATTTGGCCTTCCTCACAGACGATGTGCATTTATTCTTAAGTTGTCTAAAAGTGAGCCAATGAGATGGATCCCCAGAGCTTCTAGCCCGAGCTCAGGCTTTGTTCCTTTCCTTAAAAAGGGCTAATAGTTCAGATGAAAACCACAGATTTGATCTGTCTCGTATTCCGTATTTCTTATGAGGAACATGCTTGTTAACAACTGAGATGAAGGACTTTATGAAGTGTTCCAATCATAATTCTACATCCAGGATTTCAGAACTGTAATAATAAATCTGGGGAACATAGGACCCTGGAAACATAGGAATGACTAACAAAATATATGAACCCTTTCAGTTAATAGGGTATTGCACCTCCTTTCGCAGCAATAACCTCAACCAGTGGTTTCTATAGCAACTAATCAATTTCTCACATCTGCTTTTCGGGGATTTTCTCCCACTTCTCCTTGCAGAACACAGCCAGTTGAGTGAGGTTGGATGGGCATATGAACTGCCCGCTTCCGGTCCCGCCATAGCATTTCAATTGGATTCAGGTCCGGCCAATCCAGAACACCAATCTTCTCCTCCCTCAGCCATTTCTTGGTTATATTGCTGGAATGCTTCAGATCATTATCATGTTGCATGTTCCATTTTCGGCCAACCTTTAACTTCACAACTGAGGTTATGTTCCAGGATTTTACAATATTCCTCAGAATTCATAATTGTCTGGGCTATGTGGAGTTGTCCAGGTCCCGAGGACGAAAAGCAGGCCCAGACCTTAACGTTCCCACCACCATGCTTCACTGTTGGTAGAAGGTTCTTTTGGTGGTATGCAGTGTTCACTTTTCGCCAAACATTGCGGTTTTGGTTGTGACCAAACAGTTTAATTTTGGACTCATCTGTCCACACAGTGGACTTCAAGAAAGCTTCAGGTTTCTCCAGGTGCTCTCTGGTAAAGTTGAGACCATAGACTGTATATAAAGATGGATGCCTCCACTTCCTCCCACTGTACAAAAATGAAGCAAAAATATCCCGGATACAGGCGCTGCTGGTGACATCATTTGGGTCCAGAGTCTGCGCAGCAGTGATCTGGGGAGGGAGCCGTAGTATCAAGGTCCCCCCCATACACCCGACTCGATCGGTAATCAATAATTAGTGACTGCTAACTAAGGATCATGTGCCAAAGTTAGTTATATCTCCTCTCAATGTTCCTACTGTACATATAATTCCCGAAAAAAAGTCTGCAGGTGCCTCTGCGACTATTTCATAGTGATTGACAGCTGTCAATCATGACGTCACATCCCCTTTTTATAGCATCAAATAACAAATTAAAAACAAACTTATCAGAAAAATACATCATACAACATACATCAGTGTGAGACGAACTAACTAAAATGACAGAAATCATCTTTGGGAAACATTTATTTGACGAGTACTTTGATTTTTTAGTTTGGCCCATGTCACATCTGCTAACATGGTGGGGGCAGGATTTATGATCTATACTGGGACCAGCCACCAGGTGGTGTCCGAGATCACTTTTGGGGAGCTGTCATGTCACCTTTATATACAGCTATGGTTGAGATGGGCAGCTCTGTTCTTTTTTGAGAGCAGAGGCTTCTTTTCTAGCAACCATCCCATGAAAGCCATGTTGACTGAGTTTTCTTCTTATTGTGGAAGCATGCACGTGTGTCCCAAATGCAGCAAGAGAGGCCTGCAAATCCCGAGATGTTATGTTTGGTTTGGCTTTTACCTGAATTATCACTTTTCTTGCAGCTCTTGCGGATATTTTAGAAGGTCATCTTCTTCTGCTTCTAGGCAGAGTTGCAGTCATTTTCAGTGCTCTCCATTTGTACATGATCTGCCTCAAGGCGGACCGATGGAGCTCAAATTTTTTTAAAGAAGAACTTACAGCCTTCCCCAGACAAATGTGCTGTCACCACCCTCTTCCTGAGGTCCTCTGAGATTTCTTTTTGTCTCGGCATGATTCACCTGTATGGGTTCACTTTGGTAATACTTAACTGACCTGTTTGACCTGTTTCAATCAGTACTGCCCACTTTCTTCCCTAAAGATCTCTCATTTCATTCTTCCATTTCATTGGTTAATTTACCCACCAATTTTGTCACACCTGATTGTATTTACATGCTCGTTTCAAGCAATGCAGCTGAGGGTTCACTTTTGCCTACAAAATAATTTTAATTTTGACTACACAATTAATTTCCTCAAAAAAGTATATGGAATTGATAAACATACACCTGTTATTTCATATAAAAAAATACTGGTTCTGATTAAATAAAGAAATATGGAAAAATGGTTAAACAGAAAACTCCTGTAACACTGTAAGTATATGTTGTGGAAAATTTAGTTTCTACATCATTTTCCTACAAATTGATTCACTGGGGTCTCCAACCTGCAAGTTGCTCTTTATTTACTTTAAGCATTGATACAGTGAGTCTAAAGGACCATTGTCACTTGGTGAAAGAGCTAAGTCAATCTGAGTGTCGTCTGCTAGCTGTGATAACCAACGTTATTGTCATGTATGATTTGACAGAGAGGGATTTGACCACATACAGGTTGAATAATAGTGGCCCAAGAACAGAACCCTGGAGGACTCTGCATATCATGGTGATCCGCTCAGACTTATGGGCACCAGTGGAAACAGCATAGCCTCTGCCTTGAGATATGATCTGAACCAACTGTATTTAGACAAATGTCATTTAACACCTTTATCAGAGCAGTCTCAGTGCTGTGGTGTTGTCTGAAGCCAGATTGAAATCTTCCCAAAAGAGAGTTTACATTAAAAAAGCTATTGAGTTGAATCACAGAAGATTTCTCAATATATTTTCCAATAAATGGAAGATTACATATGGGTCTGCAATCATTCAATATCTTAGGATCCAGGTTGCCTTTCTTTAGAAGGAGATTAACAACTGCAGTTTTCAGTGATTTTCAGTGAGCGCCTCACAGGATTGAGCCATTGACAATTTTCAGCACATCCATTTCTAAACAACTGAAAAGATTTTTGAAAAAGCTGGTTGGCAGGGTGTCAAAACAGCAGGTGGATGAATTAAGATGCTTCACTACTTCCTCCAGAATTTTAGTATTGATTGCGTTGAATGTTGACAATCTGTCTAAACTGTTTACGTGTGCTTGCAGCAGTGGTCTGGTTCCATTGTTCGACATGGAGGAAGTTATGACAACTCTTTTTGTTTTTTCACAAAAAAAGATGCAAACTCATTACACTAATTGAGAGATAGGAGGTCAGGGGCTAAACGCGTTGGGTCTCTCAACAGTGGTGAACAAGGCACGAGCATTGTTGATATTCTCATTTATGATGTTGTTGATGAGGCTTGTCCAGCCTTATTTATTTCATAATTGTAAATACGAAGCCTCTCTTTATAGATGTAGTGAATCTGAAGATTACTTTTTCTCCATTTGTGCTCAGCTTTCCTGCATTCTATTTTATGTGACAGCTCTGTGATGCTTTCTGCTTACCAGAGATGGTTTGTACCTTTTCAGGTGAAATTATCAAAGAGCGAATCAAGTCTGATGTTGAGCTTATTGTCATGGACAGAGAGAGCTTCCATAAAAAGACAAATAGTATGCTTGTTTATATACCTTTTTTTGACAGAAGCTGATCTGGTTTGGGTATCAGGAGAAACCGACAAATCAAAGAAAACACATAAATGGTCAGTAAGGCCAAGATGCAAAGCTCTTGCTAATAACTAAATCCAGTGTGTGTTCTTGATTGTGTGTGGGCCCTTTCACATGCTGCAGCAGATCAAATGTTTCAAATAGACCACAGAATTCCTTGGCAGTTTTGTCTTTGGGATTATCATTGTAATGTTAAAATCACCAGTTATGACAAGATAATCAAAATCCATTGAGATACAGAAAGCAGCTCAGTGAAGTTGTCATAAAAAGGGCCTCGGAGGTCTGTAAATTGTTAACAGCAGGATCTTTGGTGTGACTTTCAGCACAGAGCAAAGATATTCAAAGGAGGCAAAATCATCACGTGATAACTGCATGCATTGAAACGAGTCTTTAAATATAGCAGCAACACCACCACCTTTCCTTTCAGGTCGACAAACATTCATAAAATTAAAGCTTGGAGGGGCTGACTCAGTGAGAACTGGTGCACTGCTACTATTATGTTGCCAGGTCTCAGTTAAAAGCATAAAATGAAGATTATAGGTAGTGATAAGATCATTCATTTAAAGTGACTTGTCTGATAAGCTTTTAAACTCATGGATCTATCACTCACACTGGACTTGTATTTCATTGTCTCACCTAGTGTTGCACGGTATACCGATACTAGAAAGGTTTCGCAATACCCTACCGCTAAAAACGGTACTATACCTCATTTTAGTAGTACCGATACTTAAAGAATGACCGTGTTTTAATAAGAGCTGTATATGAGTTGCGTCGATGTGGGGCAGTGTGGGCTTCTTGACAAAGCAGCGGCACGGAGTGAAATATGGCATTAACGTTATTTCGCTTACATAACCGACAGTCAGGGCGAGCCCACGCACACCACAAAGCCTGTCTGTAAAAGATGTTTCAAACCCACGCAGACTAATGGAGCCAACATGTCCAACTTAGCAAAGCAACTCGCAGACAGACATGCCAACCTGTTCAAGGAAGTCAAAGAGCGACAGGTTAGCGAACGTGATAGATAACTTAATTACATGCCCTCAAATAGAAGTCAAATGAGTGTGACAAGCAAACGTTTTTCACCATCGGAGTTTCATAAGGTAATTAAGAGCAATGATAACTGTTTCATTTGGCTTCAGCTTTTTAGCTAACTTACCAATGTGGCAAACATCTCTACATGCAAACGCAACGTTCACACTGGTAACATTAACTTTACCAGAACTTGTAAGCTGCTAATAATCAGGCGGTCACAAGTATGCAGATCAACAACACCAGTATAAATGATTAATTTATACTCAATCAGTACTGGTAATGATAATTATGGAATGAACATTTTTGTCAGTAATTATTTCTATTACTAGAAAATGTGTTCAGTAGAGCGCAGACCTCCACCAAAGAGGTGTATTGAGTCATTTGTGTGTAGTCTACTTTAGTGCACTACTGTAGTGTGCAGGGCCGTCACACTTAGACTTTTACTTTTCCTGATGTTTTATGTTTTTGCTGTGGTATCATTTCAGTACTGGTATTGAAATATTTAGGCAGGTATCAGTATCGAAGTCATAATTTTGGTATCGTGACAACACTAGTCTCACCTGAAACAGTGACAAAAACACAGCCCCTTGCATTTTATTAAAGCAATGCTGTCTTTGGTCTGAACGCCTGTTGACAGTTCACACCAAGTTAAACCTATATCCAACAGTGAAACCAAAACAGTGAGCTGCAAGAAGCTAAAATCGTTCATATAAAAATATTAATGAGAGCAGCCTCTTCAAACTGCACTCTCTCTCTACACCTACTTTGAAGAATGTTGCAAAGTCAGTGTAGGAAATGAGTGAAACTACACTTGAGTGAAAGCACTGCACAGGTAAACAGATGCCACTTAAAAGGAGTTGTCCTTTGAGTTGTTTGTGTTCTGTTACAGGCAGGGACGGACTGGGAATGAAAACGGCCCTGGACTTTTTGACTCAGACCGGCCCATCAAAACCCCCACAGCAACCACACAACCCACACCACACTTTATGTAAAAAAGATTACTAATATATCGTCCAGCGATATAATTTCAAAGTCAGCCAAACATTACCAATAAACAGTTGCTCTTGGTGATTAGTCAAGAGTGTCTATAACCCACAAATTAACTTTGGGAAAGGATCAACTTGAACTCAGGTAATAAACCACACAAATAAGGGCCGTATATGTAAAGTGACCAAGCGTAAGTTACAGACAACACAGGGCAACGACTGTATATATAAAACATTTATTTACTAAAACTACTGACAAAACTGACACAACGACGCAGTACAGCACTAACTACACATACAGTGACACTACAACAAAGGAAATATGAATGAATAGAACCGGTGTTTGCATCAGGAGATTAGATCTGTATTCATTATATTTGTCTGCTGTATACTTCCACTGACAAAGGGGATTACAACGAGACCAAACATCACATGTTTATCTGTAAGGGTTCTTTGATTATCAATAAATGATTTTAATTAACCTTATGGCATTTGGTTATAAATGATAGCAAACTTGTAATATAGTGAAAAATACCAATGCACACATTTATACAATAAAAGCAGTAATGATATAGTAACATTGTGGCATTGTAGGGGAATAACTGCTTCTGTGAAACACTCCTCTCTTTGGCAGAGGAGAGAAGCATGCTCCTCAGAAAAAGGGGAGGGGGAGTTTGTGTCCAGCGTTGCATTCCAGAGTAGTGTAAGGTAATGTGTGCAGACCCATGTTATTAGTGTCATAGTGTCACTATTTTCCTGTTCTGTCAGTTAAAATGTGGGATTATTTTCTCTTTTTAATCCCATTTTGAGAAATATGCCCTTCTTTTGTGTGGAAGTGAATTAAGCTCTGGAGGTGTTAAGGGTTGCGAGGTGGATCCAAATGCAG
Organism: Oplegnathus fasciatus; assembly: GCA_003416845.1. Taxonomy (NCBI): domain Eukaryota; kingdom Metazoa; phylum Chordata; class Actinopteri; order Centrarchiformes; family Oplegnathidae; genus Oplegnathus; species Oplegnathus fasciatus. Next base: position 704,824 of record NTHP01000116.1, on the reverse strand, counting down.
ACAGCAGGGAGCAGAGTGGATGCAGACAAAGGGTATTTATTGTAATGAAAAGGCTTACTGATAGGTACAGGCAGGAGCCAGGCAGAGATGAGGAACACGGGAAACACAGGAAGCACAGCACATGGCAATACAGGGACGAAAGCAGCACAAAACACAGGACAAACTGACAAAGAACAAAGGAAGAGGACTGGTATATANAGTGAAGGGCTGATGGGAGAGTGGAGACAGGTGAGGAGACAACAAGGGACAGGTGCGACTAATAGGGGTGGAGCAAGCGGGAAACACACTAGGGCAGGAAGTAAAGTGTCTGACATGAGAGGCAAGTATACAAAATAAAACAGGAAATGTGCATAACTAAACTGAAAACAGACAAAGACAAGACTAGTGCGGGGAAAGAGACATAAGAGACAACACAGAACACAAGAAAGAGACAAACGGGATCACAAAGAACGCAAGGAGGAGGAAACACTAAGAAACACTGGGAACGAGCAAGGACCCAGCCACGGACCATGACAGGAGGTCAACTATCGGGCACAACAGGGAGGCCGTTCTCATGCTAAAGAACACCATCTCTACTTTCATAATCAGGACTAAATTACATGATTTATTCCTAACTTCCTAGGAATAGATTAAGAAATTACAGGACCTGTAAAATTACCAAACATTGCAGTTACCTATGGTGACCCATGTTTAATCCACATGGTAACCAAGTGGGATATCCACCAAGAGGTTTACCTGTTCTATGTGTTCTATGTCTATAATGCAGCAAGTAGCTGGAGGTGGAGTTCATCATTCTAGTTGGAAGTACCTGGACCACCCACTCTCACCACTGACCACAGTGATTATCACATCTCCTTGTATTTTTCATTTATGTTAACTACTATGCTCTTTGTTAAAATAAATGAGGTATTTATTTGCCTTCAACCTGCAGCTCCCTCTCTTTTGTCATGGCTTTAGAGTCAGGTCGTGACACATCTTAATGAAAGAATTCGCACAAATATATGTTTGAAAAATTGTTTCAGCGTAGATCACTTACATTATTTGCCGTTACCTGAAGAGGCTGTTTAATATTTAGGTGTATAAAACATGATCACACCTTAAAGCTTCTCTGTGCTGCTAAAATCCTATCCTGTTTAATAAGACCTGTTTCTAGGAAACTGGTGGAGTTCCCATATTGCCTGTTGTGAGGACAGAAGACAGAACTGTTGTAAGCTCACCCTGAGAATGAATGTATATACACATGGAAAAGGAAGACCACAACATACACAATGTACGTAGTTTTGCTCAGACCAAATAATCCTTAAACCTAAATGGAAAGTTTTAGAACAAGGTTTAAGATGAAGTGACAGGCAGGCATGGACAAAGGTTGGATTACTCAGCAAAAGGACTAACTTTGCACTAGGGCTGGACGATATGCCTTATAAATAATATCCCAATATTTTTAGGCTATGCCACGGTAAATGATATATATCTCAATGTGCACATTTTCTCCAAAATAACTTGCTGTAAATTCTCGAATAGTGGCCAAGGCCTTTGTTTAGCTCATCTGCAGAGGCCGGAGGGTACCAGGACTTTATTTTGAAGCAGGCTTATATTAGAGACAGGTATTTATTTCTGATTCCCTCTGTTTGATATATTTGATTATGTTTTAGTATGAAGCGTTCTTTTTTCCTGTTCTGCTCCCGTTTTGCCCTGTTAAAGTTACTGCATTATGCTGCTACAAACTCGACACTTTCTGTATCTGTTTCAAATTAAAATCCTTCTAGCGTTTAAGTAAACAGAATCCCTTAATTTCCGAACAAGGCTTTTATTGTGAAACAAGAAACGTGTTGTGGAAAATTCAGTGACTTTCATGGTTCCCATACAATACCTCGAATGTAGCTGCTGCCATCTTGTGGCACTTATGTGTTACATCTTTTATATAGTTTGATGCATTCTTCGCTCTGCACTGGTGCTGTTTTATGTGATGGAATAGATTTGTGGTGCTGCTACCTTTAGTAGCAATCGTTTTGTGGCATATTTTGCAGAGGATAGTAGTTTGTTTCATTTCTGCCCTCCTGAAACCGAACCACCTCCATTTGATTGACGCGCTGTTATTTTTCTTTGGAATTAATTTTTCTGTCAGCACCTCTGTTTCACGACCTTCCTCCGCTTTGAACTGAAGTTAACTCGGGCAGGACAACAGTGGGCTGGTTAATTAGCTTGGGGAGTCTGTGACTGTGTAGGAGAGGGAGAGCGAGTCTTCTGCATGTAAACGCCACTGCTTTAAAAGAAGAAATAAATTACTGAATGGACCACGAATAACTCAAATATGACGATATGGTCATCTGCCATATCGCACATTAATTGATATTCAAATATATCGGATATATTTGATATATCGCCCAGCCCTACCGGGCACATACTGCATATACTTAACACGTTTTGAGGCCAAAGAGGAAGAAAGAAAAACAGGCGTTACCATGACAGTAAAATTCACCAAACCTGGACACTGGCACACATTTTGATGCCATGTCCTTTATATGTGACACACAGGAATGTGTGGCTGCATTATGTGATTTCATTTCGTATATTATGTATAGTTTTCACGTGTGTAATTTTGTGTGAGAGCATTATTTATATTATTGTGTGTAAATTCATGGAGTATCATAGCGAACTGTCTCCTTCCGACTGGCAGAGACGAGAGAAGGAAACCATCTCATTTTCCTGTTCTTTATAGGATAAAATATAATCTGGCTACAGGCCATACACCCGGGGCTGTTTACTGTACAAATATTTCTTACGTTTTTGAATTTGAATCCTTCCTGAGTGGCTAAATATGAATTTTCATACTGCACTTCCAATATGATCCATTTTTTACTTTGTGTTGTAATTTACAGTTGATTTTAAATACATCCAGTTGGATGAACATCCACAAGCAGCCCTTCAAAATCTAATGCATCTTAATAAATAAGAGAAAGAAGAAGGAAAGGAGATTTTTCTCAACTGAATTACATTCAGTTTATTGCAATTGAGTTTTACAACTGACTGCATTACAGCGGCCTGATCAGGCCACTGAAATCCAACAGCAATCAACGGAATAAATCACAAAAGGAAAGGTTCATAACACGTTTAAAATGAAATGCACAAACACACAGATGCATGCCTGTGTGGAGGCACAAATGAGTTTGCACACACACAATGCCATACAGAAATGCGCACACACACATACACACTCAGTTCTTATGAGTCCAGGCAGTGGAGCCGAAGCATCTTGGCATGGTGATTTATTCATTTGCTTCTAGCAATAACTGAGGATATTGTTAGCGCCCCACCCATAAATCTGTGTTATTTTCCCCAACATAGAGATTTGGAGAGCTGACGCAGCCAGGGGAAATTGAGATGATGAAGCACGATCTTGACTTCTCTATGAGGAACCTGCACAGCCAGAGAGAGTGTTAATGTGTGAGTGTGTATGTGAGTGTGTGATTTCAGTCCATTTGTGTGATGGCCAGACTAGAGAGTCCATTTCCTCATGGCTTACTGTGGAGCCAATTGGAAATCCAAGTCACACATCACCACACATACACACACACAGAGTGCAGTCAGCGTAATGTACAGTATATGAGACAATGAGGGATGTACTGTAAATGTCACTTCTCCACAAGCAGCTTAAAGGTTACAGCTGAAGCTCCATTCCTTTCTGTGTAACTCATGCTGCCTTCAAAAGCCTCTGACTTGTGTCCTGAACACACTCCTGTGTTTTCTTCATAGAAATTCAAGTACATGATATTGTTGGCATTCAGATGACACTGCTGCCTAGTAAACATGTATAGAGCCTCTCCCTAAATAAGGGAAAGATTGTAGTTTCTGCAGTTTAATGCCATACTGAGGAACGGGATGGGAATAATTTGTGGATGACCTATACAAAATAAGGCACGTGACAAGTATCCTTGTACATCACGATGGAATATCATTGTCTTGTTCAAAACCCACTGGATGACATTCAGACATCAGATGTATGCAAAAACAAATAAAATAAATCATGACTTACGATAACTTTTGATTTATTTGTTGCGCTCTCTAGTGACGCTGCCAGTGGAGGTATCAACAAACACAGCTTAATTTATGTGTGAATGTGGATGTTGTTCAGTACTGTTGGGGCACCCGATAACAGCATGGACCGGCCAGCTTCTTTTGGTGATTTGCAGGGGAAAAGACATCTGGACATTTGTTTCAACTAGGCTGAACTTTGTCTAAAGTAACCTACCCAAATACCCCAAAATACCCAAGAGTATACTAGTTAACATTTGTTCCACCTTCACCAGATACAAATGCTGCTAATACTGTCTGTTAATGCATCATTCATAAATACATAACATTCTGAAAGGGCCCTTTACGTTTGTGAGTAAATTTTCATACTTTGAGGATATTTTGCTGATAATACTTGTGTATATGTAATTAAAATTTTGCATGCAGGACTTTTACTTGTAATGTGATGGGGTATATCCACCTTGTGCTATTGCTACTTTTACATGTAAGGGATCTAAATACTTCCAGCACTGCTGTCTTGACATATGTTACAGCATCATTGCACAGGTAAAACTGAGATGCCACCCCAGTGATGGCGGCTTGTGTATTGACTCTGCACTCCTGTTTGTGACTTTCTTGTATTTTCCCTCCAAAACCATCAGTCTGCAACTCCATAAGCTGTCACCAAGTCACACACTGAAACTCTAAAGACACTGATCACCAGAGTATTGATCATAAAGGCTGACAAGCTTTTGCATATTCATTAAACAAGCATAAACACACACGTGAGCTGTCTGACCTGAGTGCTTCTTCCTCATCAGTTTCTGTGCAAACGATCCACTACTTTATTAAAATCCAGATCTCTGATGAGATCATTTGATGCTAAGATCTAATCACAAAAAATCGCAAAAATACAACTCCTCATGTTGATCTTCTCATAAGCTCTTAGGTACAATTTGTTTCCTTCCCCTTTGTACGCCTGACGACGTCACTCAGAAACCTGTTTGTATTCTTAAAGGATTCTACACAGTACAAAATAGTACCACTGGGATAAAAAGTGCTAATCAATAGTGGAATATAACAAACATCACAACATTCATTCACAGATGACACTTAAAAGTTAGTCAAAAACATGACTTATACATTGATGTAAGCCACAGCTAATTTTCTTTTTTCTGAAATTCTAGTGAATAATGATTCAGGGTCATATCCAAGTCAGCACCTGAAATTTGGATGTGATTAAGTGTGCAAAGTTTATAATCAAAAGCCAAATATTTTTGCAATACTGCACTCAAAACTCAGTGTCACAGTCCACTTGCTCCCTCAACTCTCCTGTGAGATTAGAGGTGCAGTACAGGGTGTGGCGATGCCAATCCAGTGGTGCACCTCTCGTCTCTTGGTGCCAAGAATGAGTGCATCTGGCGTGGTCCGCCTGCTCAGAGCAGGTCGACAGCTCAACACACTTGTGTTACATGATATATTGTCAGGGCCGAGTATCTTTTCGCTTTGTCCATACACCTGCTTGTTCCTTATCTGATATCTTCTCACAGATACTATAGACCACGCACCTGCTCACGGCATCACTGGCACTTGTTTGCTAATCTTTTCTCTCCTCTTTCTCCGCCTCCTTATCTGCTGTAAAAGCTCTTTCTTTCAGTCCATAATTCGCATTCGTTCCTGATCCAGGAGATGGCGCAGGTTCTGGTCCAGGCTCTTCTTATCTCATGCCTAGTCTACTGCACCTCGCTACTGGCTGGTGTGTCTGCATGCGCCATTCGGCCTCTGCAGCTCCCTGCATTGGTTACCGGTGGCCGCTCGAAACCGATTCAAGACACTGGTACTCACCTACCGTGCTGTGAATGGCTCAGGCCCATCCTACATCCAGGACATGGTCATACCCCAGTATGTCCACTATGCTCTGCTACTGCCAAAGGGCTTGCTACTCCCTCACTGTGAGGGGGGGCCCAGATACCAAATCACGTCTGTTTGCTGTCCTGGCTCCACAGTGGTGGAACAAGTTCCCCACAGACATCAGAAACTCACCTGTTCAGACTGCACCTTGTCTTATTTGGTGAAGGCATACCCATGTAAGCCTCTCTTAAATCCCACAAACCGCTTTATTCATGTTTGGTTCATCCTTCCACTTTTATTCTCCATTCAATTATTCATTATTCTTACCAGATCAGTACTCCACAACAGTCAGCAGACTATACTGGCGGCCTTTCCTTTACTCTGGCGACTCTCTTTACAGCCATCTGATGGCAGCAGGTATTTGTTCCAACTGTAGTCTCTAACTGGAGTGATGTTGCACACTATCAAGGTACAATTAGGCGTGACAGATGGACTGGTTAAATTTTGGGCAACCAGCACCAGACTGTTGCAAAATAACCCAGAAATCTTCAACCTTATNGTGAGCTGTCTGACCTGAGTGCTTCTTCCTCATCAGTTTCTGTGCAAACGATCCACTACTTTATTAAAATCCAGATCTCTGATGAGATCACTTGATGCTAAGATCTAATCACGCACTCTGAGCTAATAGGGAGGTGTTCTTGGAATAATGGACGTTTTCCACCCATTACTTTGGCGATTCATGCAGTTTAAGGCAAAAATACAACTCCTCATGTTGATCTTCTCATAAGCTCTTAGGCACAATTTGGCGTACAATTAGGCGTGACAGATGGACTGGTTAAATTTTGGGCAACCAGCACCAGACTGTTGCAAAATAACCCAGAAATCTTCAACCTTATGTGTGCATCAAAGTTGTCATTTTGACAAATTACTCTACACAGTTTCTACTGCACATCAACAAACATTCACAGTCCCATGAAAAATCAGTTAGCTCAATTAAAATTTCTCTCTCCGCTAATAACTCCCTCAGGAGTGTCCCTGTCAGTCTTTCCCTGGTGTCTCCATCCAAAACACCAGGTAACCAGGGCAACGACTGCACATCATTGTTTTAGGAGTCTGGTCAAAGCGTCGCCTGGAGCTCCGAATGTTTAATTACGACATAGGTAGAGGTGTGACTGTGATCACCAACGTGGTGTGGTGCTCCCAGAATCAAAAGTGTTCTGTTAATTTATTTGTGGATCATTACCAGGATCACATTTTTGTCACAATATGTAGATTGATAAAAGTATTCTATGGAGTTTTTAACTGGTTATAAAACAGTCTCAATTTAATACCGATGCCTCTATATGACCTACATAAGCAAACAAGACCAACAGCGAGAAGATTGGCTATTTCTATTCGTTTCTAATAGTTATTCTTAATACCTGCCACCGGGTCGGATTTTTTCGCGATCAGATGAAACGGCGCTGGGGTTTGCTCTGGCTGAATTCCAGTTGTTTCAGCCGCTAACTGAAGGTCCGTCTCCGGAGCTGCCGTCCGCTCTCCTCCCGGAGAAGTAGTCTCCTTGCAGCGGGGAGTGAAATGGAACATGTAACCCTCACGTTAGGTGAACACTACCGCTTTTGTCCACAGGGACCGCCAAAATCAACACAAAATGAAAAGTTCCATAGAGCTGCTTTAAGCAGGCAACAATTTCTTTCCAGGATGTAGATGTAGAACAGTCAAATCTAACTTAATTAAACTTTTAAAATAATTGCATAAATAATGAAATACAATGTGAAAAAAGCATTTTTTAGTTCTACTTTCATTGTATATATGGCAGTATGTGGTATTTAACTGCAGATGGTTCAACCCAGAGGAGCATACCCAGGGTGCTCTCTGTAGAGTTTAATGCACTGTAGTATTGTACCGACATTCTAAAACATTGATTCTTACTGAGTGCCACAAGACAAGACCAAAGCCTTCTAACAGGAAGGAATTCGAACAATACTCCTATAGGAATGTACAGCATACAGTACATACAGAAGAAATTCTACATACTCACCTATTTATCTCTCTGGCCTGTGTAGCTTGGATGCAACAGTTGGTCAGATCCAGCTGATGCATTCAGAAATTCAATCCATTTTCAGAATCTGGTGGTTTGACGTGCAGCAAAACGCTGCCTGTGTGTGACTAGCAATTGAAAATAGCAGGTGCAGTTGGAAGTTGAGCCTGACACACTTCCAGTTTGCTCTCAGCGCATTTCAGCCTTTCACTACCTGTCTTCATACTGAGAACGACGCATTTAGAAGATAATAAGAGTCTTGAATTTCTGTGGTGCTGTTGTCCATCTGTCAAAAAGCTTGATAGAGGTGAATTTTTTTTGAGAAATTATGTTGGCTACTGGGAATGTGAGAGGGAGGGTGTGTGACAGCTCCAATATACATAGCAAAGATTTTTTTTATTTCTTTTGCTTCATTACTGTGTAATCAGAGTAATGAAGTAAGTGGTTACCACATGAAGTATCGTATCACAGACTGTCAAACTGAAAAAGAAGAGGTCAACATCACATATTTCTGTCTGGCACATGGAGAAATATACTAATTAGCTTATTTATTTAGCTAATATATGGGTTTATTTTAGATAAAACATAGTTGTATTATCACTTAAGTGTCTGTGTTGTTAGGTCGGTAAAAAGCAGTTGGGAAAAGTCTCCCACAACAGAGACTGTGCAGTATAAAACAAGACTAAGAGCCTACAGCCATGCTAGTTGCTCATTAACTGCTAAACATGTTGATGTTTATCGGCTAATGTTCACTGTTCACTATCTTAGTTTAATGCATAATAACATTTGCTAATTAGCACTAAACACAAAGTACAGCTGAGGCTGATGGGAATGTAATTAATTTTGTATTGGACAAGTATTGGACAAATTAAAATGAGATGAAAAGTTAAGGTATAACAACATGATTACAATTCATCCTACAAGTTATACATGTGTGTACAACATTTCAAAGCAACCCACCAGACCTGCGTTTGAAAGACCAGCAGCTGATAGTCAGCTATGTGTCCAGGTATATAACTATTGAAATTTTTTTTTTTTTTTTGGGATGCAGCACTGCCATACCAGTAATAAAATAATAAAATGTTTCTTCACATGTATGGATAATGAAACAACACCCACAACATTCAGCTCACAGCCACCCTGCACATCCACTGCAGTTCCTGCCCAATGCCCCCCCACCCCACCACCTCCAGTATACAGCCCCCCTGCTCCAATCTGTCCCTCACAACAAACCAGGTGAGGAAAGAACTCAGGAGGATCCAGGTGAGAAAGACTGCGGGGGAATGCAGGGAAAAGCAAAGAACTGGTGGTGGACTTCCGCTGGTGCAAACACCCTCCTCCTACACCAGTGAACATCCAGGGAATGGACATTGAGATGGTGAAGTCTTACAAGTACCTGAGTATTCACCTGAATAATAAACTGGACTGGACTGACAATACTAATGCACTGTACAGGAAAGGTCAGAGCGGACTCTATCTACTGAGGAGACTCAGGTCTTTTGGAGTGCAGGGGGCACTCCTGAAGACCTTCTTTGACTCTGTGGTGGCATCAGCCATCTTCTATGGAGTGGTCTGCTGGGGCAGCAGCATCTCATCTGCTGACAGGAAGAGACTTAACAGACTGGTTAAGAAGGCCAGCTCTGTCCTAGGATGCCCCCACGCCTGAGTGGAGGTGGTGGGAGAAAGTTGAATGATGGCTAAGCCATCATCTCTGATGGAGAACATGTCTCACCCTGTACAGGACACTCTGACAGCTCCTCTGGGCAGCTCCTTCAGTGACAGGCTGCTTCACCCGTGGTGTGTGAAGGAGAGATACCGCAGGGCTTCCTCACTGCTGCTGTCAGGCTTTACAATCAACACTGCTCCCAGTAGACCACATGTACCAAACTGACAAATTCTTTCATGTGCAATATCTATGTATAATAACAGGTGCAATATCAATATTTCCTATGTGCAATACTGTGAACCNATGAGTCTGTTTACTGACAAGATGTAAATTTGTAAATTATAATTGTTTTTATTTATTATATCTTTTTTACTTATGCTTCTTGCTATTACACTATCCCCTTTGCTGCTGTAACACTGCAAACGTCCCCTCTAAGGGATTAATAAAGGATTATCTTAAATTAAACACACTTGCGTGCAGTTGTCATATTATATCATCTGAAACAAAGAGATTTGTCTGTCACTCATTATTACACTCCTGTATGAAGACCTCCAATTCTGTTATTATGAAACATAGTCTACAATATGTCAAAACCTATTTCTACATAATACATGTCATCAGTCTGCTCTTTGTCATATGTGTGCCACCTATATTCTGTATTGTAAGAAAAAAAGTAAAACTAGAAGCTTCAAAAGGACCGTCTTAGTTATTAACTTTAATGACACTTCTTTAATGCATTTCTCTTTCTGTTCTTTAAGTGTGGTTGACGTTACCCAAGTTTTAACTTTAGTGCCACTGATATTTTTGCGCATGTTCTTACTGCCTTTTGACTGTGAAATGAAGTACGGTGGTGAATACAGGAGTAATGTTGAGCATTGAGCTGTATGGCTTGGTATTAAACCCACAAACAGGGTTTATAGGAGCTGGGGTGATCATTTGTGGAAACACTAGTGTTAACAACACCATACAGTGGGAGGCAGAGATACCAATCTCCTCCCCTGTGACGCCATTTGTTCCAAGATAGCACTATAATTTGACAGTGATATAGTGATGTTTAAAAATGATACACACTGCACCTTTAAAACACTAATGCTGTCATGGCACACACACACACACACTGAAGTTATATGTTATGAGCCATGCTAACTGCATGGCTCTACAGATGGCAATGTCAGTTGGTCCACCACTTTGGTCCAGATTGAAATATCACAACAGCTGTTTGATGGATTGCCATGAAATTCTGTACAAACATTAACGGTTCCCAGAGGATGGATCCTAATGACTTTCGTGATCCCCTGACTTTACCTCCAGCGCCACTAGCATGATGACATTTATGTCTTTTCATGAAATATCTCAGCAACTATTGAATGGATTGCCATAAGGTTGGTGCAGACATTCACGTCCTCCTCTGCATGAATTTTACTGTGATGTTTTTTTTTCTGGATCATCTGGTCAGAATTCTTATTTGTTCAGTACTTTAGTTTATGACCAAATACCTGCAAAACTAAAAAACATTCCCAGCAACCTCAGCTGTACTTTGTGTTTGGTGCTAATTAGCAAATGTTAGCATTCAAACTCAGGACTCTAAGATGGTGACCATGGTAAACATCAGTGGTGCCGTTAGGCCTGGGCGTCCAAGGCTACAGCCCCAAATGTTTTATGAATAGCCCTGGACCCCGGATCTAAAATAAAATAAATCTTTTTTTAAATAAAAA
>NTHP01000116.1:669183-693328 GCA_003416845.1 Oplegnathus fasciatus | reverse complement strand
GTACTTTGAATGTAAATAAGGTGCCAGAGTGCATAAAAAGCATCAAAATAGAGCTTGTTTATAAAAAAAATCCCCCCAGAACCCCCTGCAGAGGTCCAGGCTAAGCCCCCAATGTCCTCAAATCCTGGAAACGCCCCTGGTAAACATTATACCTGCTAAACATCAACTTGTTAGCATTGTCAGTGTGAGCATGTTAGCATGCTGACATCAGCATTTAGCTCAAAGCACCGCCAGGCATGAGTACAGCCTCACACAACTTTAGACTCTTACTCTGCGTTTACACATCCAGATAGAAAGTAGTGCACAGTCTCTGGCCTCTCATGAAGCTGTAGTGTGTGTGTGTGTGTGTGTGTGTGTGTGTGTGTGTTGCGCTGAGCATGTAATTTACGTGCTGTTCTCCAACTTGATGTACAGTTTGTTTCCAGAATAAAGAACAGAACAAACTGTTTTACTAAAACAATGGCGCCTGAGCTGGCAAGACTCATCAGCATTGTCGGTCTGAATTTAACTCAAGGAAATTGAATCGAACGCAACTGGATTTTTGGTTTTGTCTGTGAAGACGTTTCANTGAAACGTCTTCACAGACAAAACCAAAAATCCAGTTGCGTTCGATTCAGTTTCCTTGAGATAACTATGACCTGGATGAATGAGAATATTCACAGGTCTGAATTTAAGCTTCTCTCAGCTTTCCCCTGTAGTGCCACTAGGCGCCTTTCAAAACTCTGTAGTTCAGACTGCAACGGCAGGGCCCATTCACAATGAGCCCATTAGGCCCAGCCTATCACCTTATCACTCCAGTTTCTTCCAGGAGTCTCCGTGTGTGAGTTAAGGTTGCAGCACCCAAAGTTATTACACTAAGTATTGAATGAAGTAGGGCTAAAACCAACAATTATTTTTGTTTGTGATTAATCGCTCAAATTTTGTTTGAATTTCTTGTTTTTATGACCAGCAGTCCAAAACCCAAAGGTATTCCATTTACAATTACAGAAAAGCAGCAAATCCTCATATTTAAGAAAGTGGAGGCTGCTAGACTTCCGATATTTAGAACTGTTTATGATTCCAAATAACATTAAACTCCCACATCGCATTGTATCTCTTCTTTCTCTATCCTGGCATTCATGTGCACAAAGGAGTCCCTGAAGCTTCTACCTGGATCCCATCCCACAACTCTGAGCAATATCCTCATGATTTGGATAAAAATGTGACTGCGTTGGTGTCCAAGGTACAGTGAAAGTGAAAATTGTTACTTCACAAATAACTGTAATTTCAACGAGGGAGGAAGCTGAAGTTGAAGAGAGATGAAGATAGAAATTGAAAAGTAATAGTGATTGAAGCAACATGCTTTTATGTAAGGACCAGATGCATGCTGGATCCTTTCTTGGACAGCTGGTGCTTTTATGTTTTTTTTATTTATTTTTTTCCAAATGTCTGATAACCATGCAATGGTGAACTTCAGAGCACCATTTACAGTCACAAAGCACAATCCATCTATAAACTCAAGCCTATAAAAATTGATTTTTCTTCTGCCACACAGTATGTCTTGAAAGCTTTCTCTTTCTCTCGATTTTTATCATTTTTTCAGTGGCCAGAAATCTGCAATCACCAGCTGAAATGAACTGTTTTGAAGAGGTTTCACTCCCTTATTTATACACTTGGGACTGCAGTGCTAGACAAATGGTGACTCAAACCTCACTTTGGAGGAATATCATACAACTTTTAATACACATAATGTCTCCTCATGAGGATTCTTCTTCAGGCAATAGCAATTGGGCAATTAGGCAATTGGTGCCCAGCGGCCCCAGCGGCTTGCTTCATGCTTTTAGCCCATAAAGACATGAAAGTGGGGTGAAGATGTTAATGTTATCTGTCACTTTTATAGAGGGTGGTTTGGCCTGTTTTCAATCAAGAGCTTTCAGCATGATACCCACATTTCATGCTGATTAACTATCTGAAAACCAATAAAGTAAAGTTGTAGAAAAGCAGCGGTAAAACATGCCGTGCTGTATACTTTCTTCCCTAGGAGCATTTTTATGGGATTGGCATCACTAGATGACAAGTTAACAAAAAAACAGGATGTACATGCAGCTTGGATATGTAGCCCTTCTTTGTTGCTTGGAGGCGTATCCACTGCAGCAACTGGTCACAGCTACAGCATTAAAGGCAAATGTGACGTTTTGGTGTCAGCCACTTAGAATCAAAGGGTGGTTTTGTTGATGATGTCTAATTAAAAAGGGTCAGCAGACTAATATTCATCTATCTGAACCCAGTAGGCACTGGTTTGCTCATTTGCTGGGCTAAATTTGACTGAAAAATAATGGGTTTTTTTAGATGTTACTAGGGGTGCAACAATACACAAATTTCACGGTTCGGTATGTACCTCGGGTTTGGGGTCACAGCAGGGAAAACAAAAAAATTTATAAAATAAAATTTTTGTCCTTTTTTTTTCAATGTGTAGTGTAGACCTGGTTCAGAGACATATCATTATTTAAATGCTATTGAAACAATAGCTATATATTAACTAAATGTCTCAAAACCTTTAACTTGGGGGCTCCCTGGTGGCCTGTGGGTTAAGGCATGAAGTATGAGATGCAACGTCTGGCTGCTGACATTTTTGCATCTCTCTCCCCTCATTTCCTATCACATCTCTACTGTTGCTGCCCAATAAATAAAGGAATAAAATGCCTAAAACATAGTAATAATAAAAAAGTTTTTCAACCAAATTTAACAAATTTACTGGGTTGATGTTTGATTTGAAAAAGCAAGGGAACCTGCAGCTTGAGGTTCTACTGCAGGGGTCTCAAACTGGTCAGGTTGTTCTCACGTCAGGGCAGTTTTTCCACATTGGAATGACACTAAATAGCCATCATAAAAGTAGCCCAATTTTTTATTTTGGATGTCAGATGGGGTTTATCGACCACCAACAATGTATGTGTCATTTGGTTTTGTCATTCATCAGTTGTGTGGAGCCCACTGAACTCAGTTCCCTGTCAATCTCTAACATTTCACTGAGGGACACTGTGCAACTATTACAAAAAGTAGAGTTATCACAAACTGCCACAAACCATGTTTACCTGCCCAGTCAAACAAAAAATGTCACTATCTGGCAACCCTGCCTTGAGGGCCAAAAATACAGTAAATTACCAACAGTACTCCAAAGCTGAGCAACTTGTATCTTGTACCTACAGTAGCCTGGTATATTAGTCTACATTTGGAGAGTAATGCCATTCGTATTTCGGGAGAAGGAATAGGGCAAAAAGCAGTCATATTAACCTTGAAATGACAAGGACAACCTTTGATTTAGTTTTAGAGCAAGATATGTTAGTTTCAGGTGTACCACAGTAAACCAGAGTGCTGTTAGTCCCTACGAAGTATTTGTGTTGTTGACAAGCTGAGGTGCAGCTTGCTAAATGTTAAATGTGAAATAAAGAGCCAAATTTATGTTCAAATTTTTCAGCATTGCTAGAAAATCAACTGATTACTGGGGAATCAGTACTGGGGAAAAACCACATGGGACAAAATAAAAAAAAACAATTTTGTGGGCAAGTCACAACAATTAGACATGTGGGGGGCCTTATGAAATTATCTCGAGGCCCGGATCTGGCACCTAAATTGGGAGTTTGAGGCCCTGTTTTAGTGGTGCTCCAGCTTTGCCTAGTTGCCAAAATCCTTAATTCTGAATTTATTCTAGCTTCACACAACTCTTTGAACTATGTACTAAACTATAGGAATATATTGTCAGTATAGATCAAACTCCGATTGACGCTTCAACAGTAATTCCTTCCTTTTCTGTCTTTTTTTCCCCTTTTTCTCTCTTTCCCTTTGCACTGATGCACTTTTCCAGTCTCCGGTCTTGTAGTCATTATGAAAGGGTGCAGGCCTCTCTCTGGAGTGACTGCTGAGGCCCTGTAATTATAGGTCCATTACCAGCAGATAGTGCTCTCAATTTGAAAAGCCTCAACTAAAGTAAACAGCAACGAGGAGAGCCTCCGACAGGCCTGATATGGAGAAAAAAGAGAATATTATATTCCCTTGGTCTGTAGACTCTCACTGCGAGGAGGGTTGGCTCATGAGCTGAGTGCGTGCATGAGTGTGTGCTTGCATGCTCACCAGGAGGGATGGACTCACCCAGCCTCATTAGCATGGATACAAATAGGTTCTTTACTCCTGATGTCTCATTGTAGAGACATTTGGGAGAGAAGGAGAGTCTCTAATGAAGCCCTGTACATCACAGTCAATGAGGCGGGGGTTATAGAGACAGAAAGAAAGCGAAGGCAGAGAGAGTAGGTGTAAGAAAATGTCAGGAATGAAACAGGGCAAGAGTAAACATTTTGTTTCATGAATGACACAGTGCCCCTCTGGACCAAAATGACAAGCTGCTTCTCATGGGAAATTTGTCCTCATCCGGAAACAACTCTCTGTTGGACCGTTCTACAAAGCCTGTGTGCCAACGTTTTAAAATTCTCACTTTGTACCATTATGGCACTACCATATCTGTGCATGGTGAGTATACAGTACCGTTAGGGAGGAAAAATCGTTGTTATGATTAATAAAAGGGGAAATGTTGGCACACTGCATTGGCACTGAACATTGTCATTGGATTAAAGCGGTTAGACATAATTCCAAGGAATGCTCTGGGCTGTTTCATCACTGTATTTTCAAGCGTGTGGACTTGGATAATTCCAGTTCATTACAGCCTGGCTCTCATTTTGGTAGTTTTGGCCATCATTCCTACTGGTGAGATGTGGGAGTTCTGCAACATCTCTAAAAACAAGTCAGACGGGTAAAGCAACACAAACAGTCAGACGATCGTACAAGTTTAATCAACCTGATTTGCAAAAGAAACTACATAAGATTACTACTGAAACATCCATCATAGTTTACAGACGGACTTACTACTTCAACTTTGACCCACTGTACTTACTTAATTGTATTATACCTACAAATGAGGTTGTTTGGATCAGAGCTGTTGACCTGAGACTTGGACTTGGTCACAAAAATGAGGACTTCAGATTTGACTTGAACATGAGACAAATTTCCAACTGAAATTAAATTTCATCTTTTGTTTGCTGCAGCTACATGCAGTATCTGCTCTGTAAATCGCTTGTCCTGTGTTCTCCTTCGAAACAAAATCAGAAACCCAAAGGGAGGAATTTATATTTTATAGTTTTGGTTTCATGATGGCGCCCCTTAGTTTGGCAATGATTTGATGGAACAATGTTAGGTATCCATTTACGTATATGGAGGCCTTATTTTGATACAGCCAATCAAATAACGTCAGCCTTGCATCACAGGCAGAGCAAACGGTCACACTGAGCCAATCAGCAGCCTGCTACACAACACAAGAGCCACAGACTCTGAACAACAACCACATTAGCTTCATGCTAAAGTCTCCTTCTTATTGAACTTACAAACACAGGTCTTGTCCTGCACCTTAGCTTGTTGAACGAGCCACCAAACAAACACTGACTGGGAAAAGTTCACTGCTAACGTCAGTTTGCAGGGTAGACAGCTAACTAGGTGCTCAGCTGCAGCACATTGCACAGCATGTAGATGTCACTTGGGCAGTGGTGGAAGAAGTACTCAGATCTTCTACTTATGTAAAAGTAGTAATACCACAGAGTAAAAATACTTAAGTAAAGTTACAAATAAAAGTCCTGCATTCAAAATTTTACTTAAGTAAAAGTGCAGAAGTATTTTCAAAATATAACTTAAAATACCAAAAGTAAAAGTACTCGTTATGTGCAATGGATCATTTCAGAATTATGCATATTATATCACTGTATTGTAATTACTGATGCATTAATGTTTACATGATTTAAATGTTGAAGCATGAATGCATTACTGCTGGGTAGCTTGTGAATTTCCCCCCAGAAATAAGAAAATGTAGGGGAGTAGAAGTATAAAGTCGCATAAAATGGAAATACTCAAGTAAAGTACAAGTACCTCAAAACTGTACTTACAGTAGGTTCCTTACTTGAGTAAATGTACTAAGTGGTATTGAAGAGTAAGGAGCACACCATTATCTAGGCAATGAATGGACTTTACCAAAGCTGTTAATAGTGCGTTATTTACAGATTATGTTCTAGTTCTGTGTCAAATGGTCAGCATTTAGAGAAGACTTGCAACTGACTTGGACTTGCTGTCAAGGATTAATACGTGACTTGCTTTGACAAGACTTGACACTTGACTCAGGTCTCAATAGACTTTAACAGCTCCGGTTTAGATCATCTGGCTAAACATTTGGCTTGTTTAAAACCTGTCTGAACGCTCGTGTTTCTTGCCCTGTCTGACTTTTATGTCACAGTGTTGCCAGATCTCAGGAATTACTTTGATGGGTACAACATTCTCATAATTGGTAGAAACTTAAACCAAAAATATGAAAATAAGACCCATGTTATAAAAACTGGAATTACCCTTTAACTGGATGGTTTAATGGAAGTGAACTGACACTCCACACCACTGACATATTGTCACCCATAAAGCTGTTATGGCAAATATGTTAGCAAACAGCTGCCTATACACATCCAGCAGACACAGAGCAACATTAGCATTCATTTGGAGTCATGTTTGTGTCCACCTGATGAATGTCCAATATTCACTCTCCTTTTAGCTCTGTTTTTGGTCTCTACCAACTCTGCTGAGCAGGTAGTGCACAATGGGTTTATCAGAGCATTTTCACTGAATCCAGCTGCCCGCTGCTGCTGCAAAACAATGAGCCGAAAGATACTCTGTAGAGCTGAGGGGAAGTGCACAGTTAGGTGATAATTCTCTGTGGGTCTATCACTATGAGCGACGCCTTTCACATTACTCTAAATCATTCGATCCAAATTCAGCAGCTTTAACCTCAGTTCAGCATGATGAGGTCAGGGGCAAGACAAAAAGTGAAAGTGGGACAAAATGAAAGAGGAAGGAAGCAATAAGGAAACAGAAAGACAGCGTGACATGTAGGGGAACAAAAACCCTGGGCTGCTTTGCGACTGCTGGCGAGAGACTCAGCTGCCATTAACTGTCACTTCTAAAGACAAGTGCAGGAGTGTCATTCATTAGCTGTGGATCATTGAAAAGGATTATTACACCGCACTGTGACACCAGAGGACACATGTTGGCTTTGATTAATCATCACTTTCCCTTACTTTCTCTCACTTCCCTTCACTGCCACCCTCTCCAAAACAGAGACTGTTTTCTCCTAAACTAAAAGAACTGAGGGGCTGAAGAGACCCTCAATTAGAATCAGTCTCCAACTGTGAGGTGCAACTGTATTTTGACTAATAAGGGTTTTTTTTAAGTTTAAACAGATGCTGATATTTCTGGGCTGAAGATGCTGAAAGACAATATTTTGTGCTGATATTCATCTTTATATTTAACTATTTCCATGGCATGAAAGTGTTGGGGTGGCATAGTGTCTGAAACAGCATTCAGACCATGGGACACTAAAACTCTTTCAAAATATCTTAATGAGTTGAGCTTAAGGTCAAACCACAGATAACCTTTGATATATTAATTAATCTTATCATAAGTAAAATCATTCAAGGCAATGATAGACAACACTTGCTGATGGATTTCCAATTTTAAATTACAGGCCAACATCAGCCTCAGTATTTTTTTAAAAGCCCTGACGAAGACCTACTGTGGCTTTTTTAATGATTTAGACATGAAGGCTTTTTAACATTCATTCCTCGTTATGTTTTCCTGTATTTTTGGTATTGCCTTCCTGTTTAAGTTCCTGTTTTTTTTCCCTGTTTTCCAAGAGCACTTGCACCATCCCAGTCAGAGAACCTTATTCCTGTTGCCAAGTGAGGCCGCCCAGAGTCGTTGATAGATAAACCCTGGCACACAAATCCCTGTCACACCTCCAATTAGAGTCATCAGTGATTAAAACTGTATAGATAGTAAGCTAAATATTAGACCTGTAGATGCACGGCGCCATTGTTCAATATGTTATTTCTTGCGTTAACATTGCTGTAACGAGGTGGCTCCATGATAGTTTGAGAAAAGGCTGGGTATAACTCACCATGTTTGCAGAGCCTATGAGGTTAAATTGACTTTGAGGTAATATGTAGTTGAACAGATTATGCCTGAACTTTCATTTTGGAGAGAACCATTTCTTGAAATGCTCTGGGCTTAAAAGTACCAGCACCTGGGCAATCTTTGTTTCCCTAAAGCTGGTTTGTGAACATGTATTGAGAACTGTCAAATTCAGTTTTGAAATATTTTATTTTGAAAATTGGACATGTCATTCTCAATGTTTGTCAAAAATAAACTAATCTCTGACTGAAACACCATGTTTGCCTCATCTTGAATAGCCTGTATTCATGCATTAGGCCTGTGTAGGACCAGTAATATTTGCAAATTGCCCCTTGACAAATAATGTTAATTTTATAATGGTGGCACACTCTGGCCTACACCATCTGTTGCAAATCAGCTGTTCCAAGAGACAGTTTACAAAAGAAAATACTGGCCTATAGTCTACTTGCAAGGTGAGAGAATAATTATAGTTATAGAATAATCTTTCATGTGTGGATGGACAAAGGAATAGTCCACTCAAAGTTCATAATTATGCAGTTGTCTCACCCTGTAGTCTTTGGGCCAGTATTGATTGCAAAATCTGCTCCTCTTCTGTGGCTAATGTTAATTTCATAATGATCCTGATCCAGAGGTCAAGCAGCAGAAGTTAAGTGACAATGTAAAAATACTACTGGTCCATTTTTGGGTGAACTAAATATGCAAGAGTAGTCTTATATGTCACTGTTTATAACACAGGGTGTTTATCCTTTGCTGGACGTGCAGCTTTAAAAAAAAAAAGAAATGGGCAAAGCATCAGTATTTGACGACCTGGGAATGAGAACGGGTTGGTGGCTCGGTTCGAACCACTCTGTTTGTTTCCCATTTACAGAGCCAGGGCTGTGTATGAACACTGGACAGTTTTTTAGTGCACACACACAACGGACAGCTCGCGGACCGTCAGGAGATATTTGCTGAATTTGACAAAACGTTTTGGATTAATATTGCAGACTACACCTTCGATGGCTGTCTAACCTTTCTTGGAATTTTATTTATATATGCATTTTTGTGGCAGCAATTCACAAAAAGTGCATAAATGCTGCAAATATAAAAAGGCCTTTTAGTGAAATTTGTTGGGACTGACTATCTTGGGGATAAAAATGTCCAACCCAGCTAACTCCTGGCCAGTATGCAAAACCCTTTAACTTCACTAGAAAAATGACACGGCTGCTTTTTCAGACGCTGCTAAACCTGTTTAAATTTAGCTGACAATGACCTCTTGTGGTCATGTGAATTATGACTGTTGTCTTTCAGGAACAAAAGCAGAAGTTGCTTGACGTCGGTCAGAGTCGGAGTTAAACATTGCAGTGTGCTCTTATTTTGAAAGGTACATATGTTTAGTGTACACAGGAAATGGTTCTGGTGGAAATACTAGTCTGATGTTTACAATGGTGCTCGGCAGCAATAAAGACTGTGTGAAGCTCTGCTTTACGAGTGTTGCAGTGAATCCCTAAAGCGCAACACGACGTGGTGTCACAAGTGCTGCGGCAGTGCAGAGAAAGCTGTAACGAGAGTTTGAAGTCTATGGACAGCAAGATGGAAGACGGCAGCCCTGGCATGCCAGTCGCACAGGCTCCCCAGCTGGCAGCCAACTCAGCTAACGCCACATTCACCATTCAGCCTCCCGGATTGTTTGACTTTTCTAGTGAGGATGTCAGGGTGTATGGTCAACAAAGTGTGTGACTTTTACACGGTAGACCTTTGCTCATGTCTCATTTCCTACAAACGGCAGTCAGCGTTGATTTAACCATGACCACATTCATTCCCTAACCATAAGCCTTTCTGCGCCTAACATAACTAAACCTTAACCATAGTTGTGGCAGATCAGAAAGCAGTTGTTAGAATAATCTTTCAATGGTCATACACACAGTGGACGGCACTGACAAAAAAAGTGGTCCCACTGATAGGGCCAGCAGATCAGAAAATGCTGCTATGGGTCATTTTTGAAGGCAAACTATGTATTTTGTTGTTTAGTGTGGAGAACTTGCTGTAAGTGACAGACTCAATCCAATCCATCAATCAAGTCAATGATTTGTTGCATTTTGATTGATCTGATATAAGATCCACGGCCCATTGCAACCGGAGTTGGATCCAGCCTGGAGCTGAGGTGGTCTAGCAGGTGTTTACCTCTGGGGACCATGAATGTCTGTATCATCTTGTCTCCGTTCTATAGTTGATGAGATATTTGGACCAAAGTGGTGGGCCAACAGACCGACATTGCAATCTTTAGAGCCACATACTGCTTGCATGGCTAAAAATGAAAAAGGCCCAGGTAAAAGGTAGATTGAAGAGTAAATTACATTTATTGTATATGTATATTTTTTGTAGAATGTATGAACTGGGGGTAGCTGATCAATAGCCAATATTCATAGAATTACTATTTCTTTATGGAAAGGACTTTTCAAGGCTACCCAACTGATTCCTGGAGCAGAGGAAGTACAACTAGCATAACCAACAAATGGCTCTCTTGAAAACTTCTAACTGTAAGTGTAACTTTAAGTAAATCAGAACCATCCGCTAACAGCAGACTGTGGTCTGTAGGAACAGCGAGGCTTCAGCAGCAGCATGGGGAGGTCCTCTCAACAGCAGATAACACAGAGTAATAAAGCCTTCTGCAGGAGGTCATGAACGCTGCTGCTCCATGATTGTTTCCTGAGCTGCAGGGCAACAATCAATCCACTCCCTCCTCCTCTCACACTTTCCTTTCACCTTATTTATATCCCTCTCTCCTCCCCACCTCTACCTGCTGCTGCTGCTGCCTCCTTTTTATTTATCTCTCCTGCCTTTTTCCGTCTCACTTCTTTGTTGTTATGCTCCTGAGACGATCCTCTCACTGTAAAAGATGATGATTGTCTCTTGTATTTGTGGTTTTTGTGCGTGGATGTTGTGTCTGAAAGGTTAGCAGCACTTAGTTTTTCTGTTGTAAAATTAGATTTCTGATGGCTGTGTTAATTACAGTGAAAGCCTGAGCCTTACTTGTGTAAAATCAACTGAGAAATCTTGTAACAGTTGTCTGCCGCTGTGATAATTTGAGTGGAACCCTCCTGATGTTCATAAATCTGGATACAAGATAAAGGCTCTTGCTAAGGTTGTTGTGTTATTGCAGTGCGACTGTATGTCTCTTCCATATTTTTCACTTTTCTCTCCTCTCTCCCTCAGTCCACCGAAAAATCAACTTATTTTTTCTTTTCTACTGTTCCTGAACTTCTGCCTTCTCCTCTCTCGACATTTTTGAGATTTATTCTTCCTTGCATGTCCTCGTCTCCTGCTGTGTTTCACATGCTTTCCCTTTCCTGCCGTTATCATCTCTTACTTGAATTCTGGAACGCGTGTTTAGGAACTGAATTAGAGTATCTCACATTTCACACACAGTCAAAGGCAGCCGCTGTCTGTGAAAATGTCTGTCATTGTATAGTTTTAAAAGCACTGGCTGGACTGAGGCTCCGTTGGCGGTAAGAGTATTGAATTCTAAACCCCAACACAATACAGACTAGTGTTTTACGCAGACCAGTGCAGACGCTCAATCATCTTGAAAATCAATCTTGGCAAAATCAGGGTAATGATTGGTCTTTAAATCATGTAGTATGTTCCTGGCTTTAGCTGGGACCTTAATGCATCTTTGAGAAAGCATAATTCACTACATCCTGTGATAATATTTTACTGCTTCTCGTATCTAGTCCAGATTTCCAGCTTCATTCTTCCAGCAGCTCTATACCCTTTAACAATAAGACTCCAGTGCACTAAGGTAATACAAAACAACAAAAAGGATGGTTTCTACTATTTTACTGTTATTACTCAGTGTGTACATGAAGGAGGCATTGCGCCTAAAGTCTTGGAGCTATGCAGAGCTGTACAGTTCAGTAAGCAATTAAGTGTTTTTGCGTTGTCATAAAAGTAAAAACTGGGAAACAAGGCCCATCACAGTGTGTTATAGTAAAACATTAGAATGTATAATGTACACAATTTATGTTCTTCATTGTAATCTGAGCAGATTCACCACATTAGTGGTGGGCCCTAGGCATACGAGTGCCTGTTCTAAATGGATTGGTACTTCAAATGAGAAGCAGTGTGATTTTAGAGCAAGTTTACTTTCTGTTTTTTATTATATTTTGAGCAGACTAGATGTTTTCACAGCAGATTTCATGACATGTCAAAAGAGAACCCTGACATGTGAAGATCTTATTAGTTTGGGTTGACATTGGGGGCTTAGCCTGAACCTCTGTAAGGGGGTCCGGGAGGATCCTCCCCCTGATTTTTTTTTTTTGGATAAACAAGTTCTATTTTGATGCTTTTTACGCGCTCTGGCAGCTTATTTACATTCAAAGCACATGTCTTAGTCATTAAAAAAAATTAAATGTGTACCTCAGACTGTCCAGACTGATTACGAATTGTGAGGTTAAAAATATTAGCAGTTGGTAGTAATTAGTAGTATTGAGTAGAACTGCCATCATCAAACATTTGTTGGCCAGAGCTGGAAAAACAGTTAAATGTATTTATGTTAACATTAGTTTATTGAATATTGAAAGGGTTTTCTTTCACACACACACACACACACACACAATTTTCAGATACAGTCCATGCAGTGTAGTGTGTGCACTGTCTTCTCTCTCTCTCTCTCTCATCTGCTGTCTGTCTGTATCTCTCTACCGTTTTAGTTCGTTTTGGAGCCACACCGTAACGTACAGTAAGTTATGCAACATGACGTTTGTAAAATAATTATCAAACCATTTTGTTTGTAAATTGGATTTATTTACGGGACAAACCTGCTAAAGGAAAATGAAAGTATGCTGTGGGATCAGAGGAGCACGGCCCACGAGCTAAACAGCGGCACAATCATGATGAAGAGAAATGTTCTTTATGTTATAAATCAACAGGCAATTTCAACCACTTCTTACCCTTCCTTCTCTTTTGGAAAACTCCAGAAAGTATTTGTATGCTCTGCCATTTCTCCTCTACTCTTCCTGCTGTCAAGTTGCAGCACACACACACACACACACACACACACACACACACACACACACACCTGCATTTATTTTGACAGGCTGTTACGTTACGTTACAAAGACTATTGCACATTCACACGCTCAACGATATCATATTATTTTCGAGGGCTTTAATGCATTGGAATGACAGATGAATAGATCCGGGGCTACTTTTTTATCATTCTTATTATTTTTTTAGGTCCGGGGCTATTTATAAAACATTTGGGGCTGTGGCCTCAGATGCCCAGGCCTAACGACGCTGCTGCTTTAGACATTTGTTTATTTTAGATGCAATCTTCCAACTCAAAAACAGTGTAAAATAGTTAATAAACCTTTGAAAAATATATGCTCATTCTTTTAAATCACTTATTGCTTGACGATTGTCTAGCTTTCCACCACATTTCACTGAAATCTGTTCAAAAGTTTGAGGTGCCGCTAACAGATCTGCATGACTGTTTTCATGTATTTTGCAAGGTCTGTTGGACAGATTTTAATATCTGGTGTGGAGGAAAAATCGTGGCAGTCAGCATGCTCAGTTGTAAAGTGATAATTGCCTCTTCGACTCACAAAAAGGCATATTTGCCATTAGAGTGAAAGCATACACACAGAGTGTCACAAATTGGCTCAGTTAGTGTGACAAAAGGGAGCCTGTGCACGAGATAAAACAAAAATCTGGTATTTAAACTAAACTTACGTCAATAAAATAACGAATTGTGGAAATTAGAAAGGTTGGTAAAGGAAACAATGCATGGGTGTGTAAGATATGATGGAGAAGTTGTAGTGAGTGCCAGCTGGATAAATGTATGAGCTAGTGAACCAATAAGCCAGCTATATAGCCTAGAGAGCCCAGGTGTGCTCCATCAGCTGATGTCAACACATTTATTCCTGAACTCAACCAGGATAACCCACTAGACACACACTCACGTACAAACACACAATCTTGTTGTCATCACTTAAGGGGACGTTGCATTGACTTACATTACTTACCCTTACTCTCTCACTCACTCACTCACACATTTTAGTTCCCTTCTTTTTGAGAAAGTTTGTGTTCTGATGTGAGATTTGTATATTCTTACTGGCCTCTCTTACATCTTATATGTCGCCTCTTGTGTTAATAATTACATAGTACAACATTTACTTGAAGTAAGACAATGTTTTTCCTAAAAATGTATTTATTATACTTACTATAGTTGAGGACTCGCCTGTTGCGTATTCAACACAGCAGAGGTCTTTGAATGGAGCGAGTGCTGACTCTTGTGTTACAGAGTAACCCTTTTACTTGTTTATTACTGTGTGCACGTAATACTCTATGTATTGTACTGTATGCCTTATCGTTGCAAGGCTCACAATTTACTAGCCATCCATCCACAGTCTATCTGCTACAGTTAATCAGCCCTAAAAGTGTCCATTAAGCCCAGTTTAACATACACGATAACTGGGTAAAATCAGTCTATTGATTTGCCCTCAGGACAGACATGACAGGCCTTATGTTAATAATGCAAGACCAAACACAAACACAAAGAAGTAGGTCTCGGGCGCACGCTCTGTGTGGGCGTGTCCAAGCACACCTGCTATTCTGGTGCAAAGTGCAAAATGGTTGGGTGAAGTGGAATATAGATTAGAGGGTGTAGGGATTAATAAATACGCTCTCAGCCAATCACATCCAAGCTCTAAAACAGCTGAGCCAATCACAGTGAGGCATGACGACAATAGTTCAACAAATTGGCTTCTCCAGGAAATCAGAGCGGAGCGATGTGAACATACAGCAGCAGAAATCTGCAGCCAGAGGCAGATGGTGTTTTTTTTAACAGTTAACTAGTACAATGATGATAAAAATAAATAATAAAAAAATAGTTTGGTGAAGCCATTTGCATATATAAATGCAAGGGCTTTTCAGTTTTGATCCTACTTTATCTCACAATGTGAATGGTCATATCATATCTTAACATATGACACAAGAGCATTTGCACTGTAACACTGTAAATGTTAACAGCTCCATCTTTTTCTAGGAAAGTTGGAAAAGACGTTGTGATGCACTCGATTAATGAGCTCAGGTATCAGATGTCTCTCGCTTAAAGAATATGGAGTTATAACTGACCAGTCTGAAGTGTGTGGAGGTGTGTGTGGTTATTTTGCAGCAGCCTGGTGTCATTCGCATGTGATTTAATCAAGATAAACACAATGAACAGCCGTGTAATGGCACTAACACAGTATAAGGCAGCTGTGAACAACAGATCACTCATATTAATTTATAGATAAATGCAGACTGATTTACCAGCGTTCCTGCTTTCACCACATTAAACGTTAAGGTTTGATGCTGATTTAAACGCATTTACTTACTGGAGAGTGTTTCATTAAAATAGTTTATTTACATTTTGAGCATTATTCAGTTATTGCTGAACATTTTCTGCAAGTATCTATTTTGATCTTGTTGATAAAATCACCAAAGTGGCAGCAGATTGATGTTGCTCCAGAAACAGACGTGGTTCAACAGCTCATTTTGCCCTGCCTCATTTGAGTGAGCCTCTCACCTACTTGCACCTGTCCTCCCACCTGTGCACTGTGGCCCTGCTCCAGGCACCAAAACACCGCACAGACATGCAAAGCGCTGGTTGTAGCACCGCCATGAAAATAGGGGCCAGACCGTATTCGTATAATGCATACGTACAATACATTTAAAGGACCAGTGTGTAGGATTTAGTGGCAGATTTAGTTGCAGACCCCTCCCTTTCCAAGCGTGTAGGAGAACCTACGATGGCCTTCAGGTGCGTGAAAAAAAACGCGGAGGTCTCTCTAGAGTCAGTGTTTGGTTTGTCCGTTCTGGGCTACTGTAGAAACATGGCAGTACAACATGGCGGGCTCTGTGGAGGAGGACCCGCTCCCTATGTAGAGATGAAGGGCTCATTCTAAGCTAACGAAAACGCAATGATTCTCAGTTTCAGATGATTATACACTAATGAAAGCATAATGAGTATTATATTCCATTTCGGTCAATAGATCCCCCTAAATCCTACACACTGCTCTTTTCGATAACAACCACATCTTTGAGAGGAAATAACCGAATGTAATGCTTTCTTTTGCGCAATGTTTTTTTTTTGTAGTTTTGTACTTTGAGGTGATGGGATGTCTAGTTGCGTGAGTCAAAGGTATCATCAGCTCGTTGTACATGTCAGTGCCACGGTGTTTGTGTCATCAGTATGCACGTCCCCTGCCTCATACCCTGCCGTTAGGTGTTTTCAAATGTATCACACTGTGTTTCACGGTCTCATTCCATAATTTATGACCCCCCATCCTCCAGCACTGACTCAGCAGGTGTCTCAATATGTTGCGTAGACCTCAGCCTACTGTGAATAAACACAGGGAAATGAACTGTATGCCTTTCACTGTTTTCATTTCATTTGTCTCACGCTGCTCCCCAGTGCACCATTATCAAACATCCCTCTCCCTCTTTGAATACATCTGAAACGCCTGCATACCTCTGGATGACATATAGGGGAATGCAAATTCACAATGTGTGTGTGTGTGCCTAAGTCGTGCGTTGGTATTGATCTTTGAGGAAATTGGAAGAGAATCACTTCAAAGCAACGAGTGCCTTTACCAAAAAAAGAGAAATATATGGGAACTGAATCAAAGAGTCACAATCTGAGGATAAATAAACATTTCATTTACTTTGCATCCTTCTGACAACAAATTAAATATGACAACAATACATGTGCTGCATTACCAGCTACATTGTTTTCATTATTGGTTGTTGCTCTGCTGGATGTCTAAGCAACTATTTGCTAACAAGTTCTATATATTAACTTAAAAGATAATAATATGTCAATGTTATGTTTAGAGTTTATTTCTGCTGCCCCCAAGTGGCTGAAAAATCAGTTGATGCAAGTTTAATGTGTCTAGGTTAGTGAGTTCCTTCATGTCCGTTCACCGTGTATCTTTTAGGGTTAGTGGGCATTCAGACTGAAATTAATTTAAAATAATGTTTGTTCGGCCAAAGTAACCTTTTACTCGCAACGCTAGCAGAGACTGGAAAAAGCAGTACTCCGCTTCACACACAGATGAGTTGAAGAGAGAGTGTGTTGCGTTAAAAGCCTAACTGTGAAATACGTAATACTGCAAATGCTGCAGGCTTTCGTCAGTGGGCCATAGGCTCAATCACCATTGGGTTACCTCATTTGGCGATAGATAGTGACTGAACAGACATTTATTTAAATGAAAATCTTCGAGATTATATCTTTAAGTCCCTTTTATCTCAAGTATTTTACTTTGCTATATTTCAAGCTGTATCTGTTACAGAGTAAAAAGTCACATGAAAAAGTCTTGATAAACTGTGTGAGAATGGAACAAAAGAAAGGTGACAAATCAGCAGCTGCAGCAGAGAAGAAGCTGCTGGTGCGTCTGCGACGGCAGGAGGGCAGAGCTCCAGAGAGCTCCGTGTCCAGACAGCTGACACTCTGCACTCAGCTAACACTCTGGAAAACAATGCAATCATTATGGGTTAAGGTCAGCATTATTATACTTTATTGATCACTGGTTTAATCTTTGACCTGTAGGTCAAGATGTTGACCTACAGGTGCAGGCTAGGTACCAGGGAGGGAAGTGAGGTCAGAGAGCCTGAGTGGGCTGGTTATAGTGGGGTGAAGAGGCTGAGTGGACTGGTTATAGTGGGACAGAGAGGCTGAGTGGACTGGTTATAGTGGGACAGAGAGACTGAGTGGACTGGTTATAGTGGGACGGATGCTGGATTTACGTAGCAGTTAGTATTTTACGAGAAAAGACGAGGCTTTGAGGATGAGGAGTATCTTATCTTTGGATTAATATTGTCTGTGTCTTTCCCAACAGGACTGTTCTGATAACGTGCTTCTTATCTTCAAAGGGTCTTTTTCCAGAAAGAGCTGTTGGAAAAGGGGGTTGTCTTATAATCAGTGTCGTCTTATATTTGAGCCAATACAGTAATACAATACAATACAATATCTGTACCTCTCCCTGCGTGTTATAAGAACCATTTTTTAACCTGAAGATTAACCCAAAAGGCAACACTAGAGCATGGTGTTCTCTGAATAATTAAACATCCCCACAGTGTTTTATGGGGACACTGAGGGGCCAAAATATCACATCATGAGAACATTGATATTATCTTTATATTCTTTTCATGCTGTGTGTATTTTCAGACTAACATGGTTTGAAAGTCTAGAGCGAGTGCACATAATCTACAAACATGGCTTTGTTAATTGGATTACAGCATTAGCATGGCTGAAACTGTTGAGATGATGAGTTTCATGTGTTTGATATACTTGTTAAATTCCCCGTAAGAAGTGAGCAGAGCCAGTATTGGGGAGATAACTCCTTTATGTAAGATCAAATAAGCACTGATTTAGAGGGCAAAAAGTTCTGCATCAATAAACCCCCATATTTGATGGGCTTAATTTATTTCAAAGAGACATTAAAATAGACTCAGAATATTTTACCTTTGTTCTGCCACCAAAAAACAGTTCAAACCTACTCTCACTCTTCTTTCAGGCAATCTGGGCATGAACTTCATTCTGAAATTAGGCTGTTTTTATTCCTGGAGAAGTGCTTTAAATCACAAATGAGTCTTGATGAGTAGGAGATGCATTAAATTTTGATCTTTATAGCTGTATTATTTAATGCGAGGAGTGTGCTCACCTTCAGTGCATCTCACTCCTTTGATGTCTTGCCTTTCAATATCTGCAAGGAAGAAAGCTGTTTATGTCAAGGTATTTTCTTAAGAATGTGGTGCAGTAAAAACTAATTGCCTCATAACACTGACAGCTTTGACCACTTAAGAATAAGGTGGTGACTAAAAATTTAACCACATAGCATTCGATTAATTTCCATACAACTAATTTCCATTAGCAAATATGTTTTTATGGGGAATGTAATGGATTACATGTTTCACAAGGAAGTTTTTATATTGAACGTATCTGCAAACGGTTCACTGTCAGTGCATTTTGTATGTTAACCCACAAATGAAGCATGAGGAACAATTTATGGTTATGTTTAGGCAATTCAAAGACTCTACTACTACTGTAGTCTTGACCTTCAGTAACATGTGAACCCCATTCTCTGGTGTCAGAATCCTGTGCTTTGGACACTCGTCATTCTACCCCTACCTCCTCACTACGACTTCTGCAGTATAACCGATCTGCTGTCATTGTCCCAATGCCCACTGGACGCGTGAGCTGGGTGTCACACTTGAAGCTTTTCTGTGCTCTGCTAACTTTACAACCAAGTCCATTTTAGCTGGTGCAGCTTCTCTGAAGCCTGAAATTCACTTGTGAATGTATATGAACTTACATGAAATTAGTATTCAGCGGTGCATTTCATCAGTTATTGCCTTCCATGCTGCATGTCAACACTTTGTTCTTCTGTTTTTTGTTTATGCCACATCTCTTACTTCACAAGTCTGTGAAGTAAGGGATTTTCCTTTTGGGGAAACTAGACAGGAAATACTTCTACAAAATGAAGTATATTGATCATAAATGAGCAGCAAATGTAGATTCAGTATGCTTTTAAGATACAAAAAAAAGTTGCCAAAACTGCTCTAAACAAAATTGGAAATATGTCTGCTGAAGACACTCCGAAAGAGCGAATTACCTCGAGTCAAAGGTCAACCCAGAACATGGTTTAGCTTCTTTTCGAAGGAATTCTATTTTTCATAGAATTTGCCGCTTCAGTGGCGGCATTTCATTTCCCAGAATCAGCATTGGCTGTTTGAGCATGCAGAGAGAAAGAATACATTCTAGCTTGAGTTTCCATTATGAACACAGACTGTGAGCTGGAAGTAGAACAGGACAAGAGGGAAAACTCTTGGACCATCCCCTCTCCTGAAGGGAGAAATCAAATGGGATTGTGGTGTGTTTGTGGCACTCAGAGGAGAGACACAGTGTGTATGGGCGTGCATGCCACCAACACATAGTTGATAGTGTTGCATATCAGAAGCTCCCAGAGTGATGTCCAGGATTTCCAGTTTTGAATTTGTTAAGTTGTTTACAAGTATGTGGAGAGACTGGAGGGTCCAGCCACAGTCTTTACTTTTTTCTATTTCAAATTTATTTCAAATCAGATTCAGCAGCCCACTCTGGCCTCAGGCTCCAGACCTTGTAGATTTATTTCACAAAGGTTAGTTAGCACTTTGTTGAAGTGGCAGACAGTATGCCTTAGTTCACAATGACCTATGTTGCTTGCAGTTTGTTTGCCACGTTATCATATTGGTGGACATAAATTTTTCAACTTTACCCCGTACTGGTCTAGGTCTAGGTTTAGGAACTGGGGAGTTTTACTTTTATGTTGCTCTCCTACCCCATAGACCAGAGGTTCCCACAATTATTTAAACCAGCACCCACTCATTTTTTCACACTTTTGGTGTGGCTCTATGGATAGCAATGTCGGTCAGTCCTCCACTTTGGTCCAAACTAGAAATATCCCAACAACTGGATGGATTGCCATGTAATTTTGTACGAACATTCGTGGTCCCCAGAGGATGAAGTTTACTGACCCAGTTATCCCCTGACCTTTCCTTTTAGGTTGATTTTTGGTTTTTAGTGAAATATCTTGACAACTGTTTGATCATCTGTAACAAATTTCATGCGATCCATCCTTGTGCCCAGCGGATGAATTCATATGACTTTGGTGTTTCCCTCCCACTAGCGTCATCATCACGTCACAAATGTATTTGTCCAATACTTTGGTTTATGACTGAATACCTTCAAAACTAATGACAGACCAGGGCAGCCTCAGCTGTACTTTGTATGTAGTGCTACTTGGCAAATGTTAGCGTGTATTAGCTTTTTCAGTTCATTTTCATTTTAGCATGCTGATGTTGGCATTTAGATCTGCTAGCATGGCTATAGACTCCCTACAGAGTGTATACAATATGTACTATACACTTATCATACTGTTTTTGCAGTTAGTATACAGAAAAAACAACATTCTTAAATGCTTTATACTGACAGGAAATTATGAAATATGTGTGCTGATGCATGTCAATCAAACTGCGACTTTGGAACGCTACTGCTAATTAAACAGACATCAAAATGTTTTTCCTTGGATTTTCTAGGTGTTTCTGGAGCTGTACCGCCACTCACAATTTATTTAGTGTATTAATTGTTTTCAGCTGTGAGCAGCTTGTCCATTCATTTTATCCACTGCACTGTGGGAGAATAGTGTTCATCAACAGCACTGCGTTTATTTATCATTATACAACACAGGGTTGTATGACGAAATTCACGTAGTAGGCCCTTTATGCTCCACACAGAAAAAACACAAACAAAACAGAACAAAAAACTATTAATTATGGTGGACAGCGGAGAATGAATTTAAAAGTCTCACAGCCTGAGGAAAGAAGCTGCTCTGGAGTCTGGTGGTACGGCAGTGGATACTTCTGTATCGCTTGCCAGACGGCAGCAGGGTGAACAGGCTGTGGCTGGGGTGGTTATTGTCTTTTAGTATCCTTCGGGCTCTGCGCAGGCACCTCACCGCACCGATATCACTAATGCTCAGTAGAACCAATCATGTTCTGGGCGGTTTTAATCACCCGCTGCAGAGCCCTCCTGTCCTGTCCTATTTACAGTGAAAAATCTTTCCATCACTATTCCTGACTGCTGTACACCTGGAAAACTCACTTGCCGGACAGCATGTTACATTGCTATGACAACTGGCAACCATGAGCTGTCGTCAGCATTCTTAGCTGAGGCATGATTGCATGTTTAACAGCATTTTTACACAGGCTTCCTGTGTGTGTGTGTGTGTGTGTGTATGTGTGTGTGTGTCAGAATTGGCCTTTCAACTTGCATTTTCTCTTATTACAAGCTATGATCAACTTACTTGTTAGATACATTCATACTCCCACATTTTATGGATTAGCAGATTTATGTCATCTGTTCCTGCCGGTTCAGTGCC
Organism: Oplegnathus fasciatus; assembly: GCA_003416845.1. Lineage (NCBI taxonomy): Eukaryota > Metazoa > Chordata > Actinopteri > Centrarchiformes > Oplegnathidae > Oplegnathus > Oplegnathus fasciatus. The sequence goes on along the minus strand of NTHP01000116.1, from coordinate 671,364 downwards.
TATTGTTCCTGCATCAAAATCATCATGTTGAATCAAAACTTCAAATTCTTCCTCCATTGTTAATTAAACATGACATCTCAATGAATGTACAGTCGATTAAAGTCAATTCTGTACAGCAAAGTTAGTTACTTTGTCCCTTGTTTCCTGAGTTTGAAGTACTGTGAGCCTGCAAATTTACCCATATCCTGAAATGTGGGAGTATTAACAGTTTAGTCCCATCATAAATTGGCCAGTCACTTAACTTTCCATTAGTGTCCTCTGTGAGTCCTGGCAGGGCCTGTTTCGTGACCCAGAGGTCATGTGAAACAGGACGTTTGGGATAAGTTCATTAGTTCTTTTGCTAACGATGTAAAAGTGTTCATCATACTCATCCCCATAATGCTACAGCTATTAGGTTTTGATACAGCTTGGAAAGCCAAACATCCACAGTAATGTTTTAGTGTTGTGGACAAGAGGTTACTCAGCAGTGATGGTGTGGTATCATACGTCATCATAAGGGGTAATGTTAATAAAGTAGAGGTATCTTGTCACACGAAGAGATCATTCTAGCTCTGTGTCAGTGTTTCTACCAATACACCAATAATGTTTTTTATTCAAAATAATGAGCTTAAGACAACTGTGCCTGTCTAGAATGAACCAGAAACACAAAGATTCTGGTAGAATTTTGATTATTATAGCTCCAAGAGAACAATCATGCTTTCAATCATGAAGATAATCTCATAATCTCATTGTGCATTTATATTGCAGACAATAATTTTATTTTTTCAATTTTATCTGAACTTAATATGTAAGAAAGTGTTTGGTATTCTCAATGGCGATTATACTACGTTAAGCAATATCTTTTATGTAGAAATCCTAAATAGATTCATTATCATGGTCTATATTGGCAGGCAATTACAATTAGAAACACAAAGGAGAAATACACCTACTGTAATATATTCATATATTTATTAATAAATTGTACATGAGGCAAGATATATTTCTCTCTCTCTTTAACGTTATGGACATTAAATTTATGATGATAATGCAGAGAAATTTTGCAAAACTTACCTTTGAGCTCTAAGTTAGCGTAGCTAACATTAAAACAGTGTTTGCTGGTTAGAACTGATCTGTTTAGCTAACAGATCAATGCTGTTGAGAGCTGCAGTCAGCAACTTTGACTTAGAACTCAGCTGGTCTGTTACTTGGTAACTAACGGTAAAGTTGCCTAGTTAACTAACTGTCAGCAGCAGATGAAGCAGAAGGACTAGTGGTGGGAGGTTTGACAAGCCAAATTATGGTTGTAAATAAAAATCTGGAATTGTGCTGATTGGTGGTTATTAACCCAGAAAATGATTGGTCTCCTGCCTCTTTGGTAACACATTACAATACTGGTGCACTAATATACATTCATTAATGCTCAACTAATGCACAGATCATCATGAGTTAATGTATGACTCATGAAGAACTAAGCCATGCATTAATGCTTACGGTCCATCTGATTAACAGCCTGACTCATATATGCTATTAATTAAGTCTGCATCATGGATTAATTCCCTGTTAACATCTAGCATTAATTAATACTGTAAATTCATGTGTTAATTACCGCAATGGGTCGAAACCATAACCACATATGTACTTAGTGATGAGTTAATAATCATGTGCCTCACCAAGTAAAGTCATAACATAATGATATCTTTGCAAATCACTAGCTAATGATTAATTAATGCAGATCATGATTTCACTTTTAGACAGTAGCCAGTAGCAACAAAAATAAAGTCAGTACAGCCGACCATTCACAATAAAACAGTTAGAAGCATTCTACAGTCATGACTTGTGAACTAATTCAAAAATAACTTTTGTCATTGATGACCATCATTGGAGTTTGTAACAGCCTTTTATTTAACATTTGTTTTGTTCAGCAGTTTCCAAACACGTGCCCTCACCAAAGAAAAAAACACAGAACGCCTTACATTAAACAAGGCAAGCTTAACATTAAGTGATTGTAATGGATCAGTCCTAGGTGGGTTTAATTTTGGATACTAGGTTTTAGTGGTTAACAGCCCTTGTCTTTCTAAGTAATGCGAGCGCCCAGGCCGCTGGGGTGAAGACCATCCTTCCTAAAGAATAATCGGTGGTTCCAGAAGAGATTAAAATAGTAAATAAAAGCTACGTTGCAGACTGTACAGGTTGACTGCAGCC
>NTHP01000116.1:645806-668741 GCA_003416845.1 Oplegnathus fasciatus | reverse complement strand
GGAGGAGGGGCAGAATCAGCAGCAGGACAGGGAGCTGTAGCATCAGGCTCTCGGGCACAGGTTGTGTCGGTGTGTGCTGGGCCAAAAGCGATGGTGTCCATGAACTCCTCAGCTTCCTGGATCTGGTACAGCGTGGAGATCCTCTGTTGTAAACTCTGCGATCTTGTCACCAAGGTGGACGCAGCTGACACAGCCAGATGGAGAGGTGAGTGCAGCCATGGTTTATAGATGAGGTGGATGTGTGGGCTCCAGAATCGGAGTTACGGTGCTCAGGTGGCGCCGCCGGCAGACGGGATCACCATAGATGTCCATGTCATAGATGAAAGTGGATCCGCTTAAGATAACAGTAGAATTTAAATCTATTTAAATTAAAATTTTTGTTCTACAATCTACATTTTTGTCATTAAAATTGTATATACTGTGATTTTTGTTGTTGATTTATTCTGTACACACGACATCTATTGCATATTGCATGTAGACAGAGAGACCCCTCCTCTGTTGGTCTTCCTGATGATTTCTTCCATTTTTTTTCCCTGTTAAAGGTTTTTTTAGGGGAGCTTCTCCCTATGTGAATCAATTGTGGGTAATGAAGGAGCCACGTGTTGACACAAGATATCATCTTTTTTATTCCACTCATTCCTCTATGAGTGGATTAAAAAAAGATGATATCTTGTGTCGAGTGCAATGCTGTGTCTTCTGGGATCCACACACAATTTCATGACAATCTGGCCAGTAGTTGCTGAGATTCAGTATTTTTCACTGTCATAGCCACACTGAATGGTAATTTTAAAAAACAATGCATCACAAATTACAGGAGATGTTACAGAAATACAGAAAAGATCACAACATATGAGCAGTATTTTCATCTGTATCAGCAGCTTCAACTTACACCAGCCTCCAAACTCCTACGGAGGTGGAGCTATTTTTAACACCCTGCTAACGTAACCCTTAAGGGGCAAATTAGTGTCAGTTGCTAATGATAGCATGGAGATGTGGTGCTGGGCAGGAACGTGCGTGGGGGTACTTATATAGTGGGAGGCCAGTGACAGACATTAATCAATAACGCATTAATAGTATAGCGTTGTGTGGCAGCTGCGCACACCATCCATCACTGTGACTTCTCTTTTCTCCTGCGTGCAGTCTTATCTTCCCTGCAGACTGACTGGGGAGACTGAAAACCTTCAAAGGAAAATTGTGTGTGAGTGCATAAGTGTGTGTGCGCGAGGTGCACCTGGAGCGACAGGAGAAAACGACAAGCAGGTAGATAGAGTTAATTCCTTGGAGGGTTTGAATTGCTGACTGCAGGAAATGAAATGCGTGTGAAACTCATACTCTGGTGGGGAGCTAGCTCAGGGCTGTCAGGCAGACGGGCGCATGCAGACACACACACACACACACAGACAACAAACTCTTCACACTTAAGTACAGACACACACACACTTCACACAGACCTCACACATAAAGATATCTTCAAACTTGTACTCCTGTTCTTCCTATCTCACTGAAGGCACACCGAGATGAAACATTCTCCCAAAAAGCTTTCATCATGGAGGTGTGTGTGTGTGCGCGCACGCGGAGTAAGAAGGACTCTCTATTAAAAACCCAGAAAGGTCCTCTCTGGCACCCTGTTAGCGGAGTTGGATGGCCGACCCTCCCAGCAGCTTCAGAGAGGGTTTGTGATCTCTGGAGAATCCCCTTCTTCCTGGTGCCGCCTTAATGATATGGGTCAGCTCTTGGCGGAGTGTGTGGTTTACTTTGGTTTGGAGGACTCCACTCAGCAACACACACACGCCTGTATTGTGGATGTCAACAATATTTTTGTTCAGCTTCCTTTATTTTTTAATACATTGCGATGTTATTAAATGATGTTTCTTTTTGAATATAATTCCATGCAGTGTGTTTGAAGACATCTTCATACAAGGACTTGTATGGAATCAGATTTGTGTCAACGTAATCAAACAAAACTTGTTAAATATCAAACAAAAATAAGAATTTGAGAGAATAAAACTCACTGAAGCAAAAAAAAGTCATCTCAAAAGTAAAACTTAAAACTTGCAAACAGATTATTTGTGTAATCATGTAAACTACTGGTCTTTTTTGATAATATGTTTGTTTACACTTCCCTCTGCTTCCTTCTCACTGATCAGACTTTTGCCCTCACTGTTGGCTTTGCGGTTACGCTGCCACCTCTCTGGCCTGACTTTTTGTTTGCAGCTCTGACACAAACCTCTCGCGTGGGTGGGTTTTTTTCAGGGGTGCGTCCCCATCGGATAATGAGTGTTTGAGTGACGGCTCAGTGCCCCGGACGTTGTTCAGTGCAGCAAGCGCGAGTTTCGGGTCATGTCTAGATGATCTGACATCTAGGCCAAGGAGCAAGGATGAGGAAGCATTTCAAGTGCACTGAATGTTTGTCTTTATGTAGTCTAAGACAGGGGTTTTCAAAGTCTGAGATTGTGGGCCTCCCCTCAGACAAACCTTGGGAAAAGGCGCCTCCCCCACTCCCTTAGTTTACTTGCTTAGTTTTGCTCAATTCCTGGATGGCTATGGGTTCATGATTATGTTTTTTGATCCCACAGACACTCAACAATTGAGCCAAGACAGCCTAATATTGCTGTTTGACATAACTTCAGATTACATGAGTACATAAATCTCTTTAACCAAATCACACACATTTAGGCTATAATATGTGATCTCCTTTTGATAACTAATGTAATAACTAATGTAATATTTTTTCACTTCCATTCACTGAGCCTCCCCTGAAACTGTTTGGAGCCCCTGTGTGGAGGGCCGCCTCACACTTTGAAAACCTCTGGTCTAAGAGGATTTAAAGTGTTTAGAGTAGATATGTATAGTACTTTAAAGTGATTCAGACACAGACATTATTACAATACAGCAACAATATTTAATAAGTTATTTGATAATTTGATATGTAATTATATACCACCATCATTAACATAACATTAATACAAACGTTTGTACAAAATGGGATCAGTCATCCTTGCAATGAGATAATAAAACAAGAACACAAAAAACACAATGAAACATCTTACGGCCGCAAGACAGCAAGTTGGACTTCTAACTTATGTTACATGTTGTAACGTTAGATCCTGTCCATGTAGTGATGCACAGTAGTCTTACAGAGGTGTGTGCACGCAGGAAATGTTATTATAGATTAACTGATTTCTGCATCTTTCTAGCCATTTCTTTGTGGCGGCCAACTCTGCCAGAGAATCGCAGTTTTCACCTGTGCTTTTTCAAAGGTCTGAGGTGCTCGGCAGCGTCTGAGCACCTCCTCCTAACTGGGGGTGTAGGGCCTATACGACAGGGCAAGGGGGCCATCATGCGTAGTATGATGTCCTCCAGAAGGTCTTTATCACCCTGTCCATGTAGTGGCGAGACAAGAATATTTTGAAGTGGCTCCAGGTATATCATCCATTGCTAGCGTGTGCAGAGTCAAGTGCTTGCAAGTTTGCAAATTTTACTTTTGAGATGAAGCAACCACTTTTATTAGACTGAGTTTTGATTCTGGTGTATAAAATGTTTTTCATTTTTAACATGACAACCAGTATGTAGGGTTAAAGGAGGAAATGAACGTTTGAAGATAAAATTACTATTGATTTACAAAAGCACATGTACAGTATATAATCAGGGCTACCTCTGTCCCAACTGGGCCCATGGGTAAGAATTTAACCACTACCTCAAACCTTTATAAACAAATTTAAAACACTAGTTCAACATTATACAAAATACTTTCATTTTCTTTCTTGCTGAAAGTTAGACGATAAGATCGATGTCACTGTATTTCACACTATTATGTGTGTATGGTAGTGACAGAGCTAGAGCCAGTACTTGATTAGCTTAGCTTAGCATAAAGAATGGAAACAGGGAGAAACAACTCGCCTTACTCTGTCTAAAGATAGTTGATGAGGTTGTGGTTTTACGGGGGTTATGTGAGTTCTTGGAAACTCCTGGAGTCTTGTGAGGCTACCAGGCAACCAGCAGAGACTCCAGGAAGACACTGGACTTGAGAGCCAGGCTAGCTGTTCTCCCCCCTCTCCAGCCATTATGCTACATTAATTGTCTCCTGTGGACAGTGTGGACAGCAAATAAGTGCATTTCACAATATGTCAAATTTCATTTAAAACTCTAGGCCAAAAGTATATCCTGTTGACTACTACTAAACCTTTGTACCTAGGTGCACTTTAAACCACATCATTTGCTAGCTAGCTGAGGGCCATCTGCTAATGGAGACAAAATTGGCTCCCCATCATCACCCAAAATTGCTTCTAAAACAGACTATTATGGAACCATTCACAAGCAAAGCAAGGCAGAGGAGACCAACCTGACTTTGTTTGTGCTCTCCCCGTAAGCCACGGTGTAATTCAAACATGAGTGTAAGACAGTGTAAGAGGTGACCTAGAAGATCTGAGTAAACTCGAAAGAGGGTAAACAGTGTTTATGTGCTTTTCAGCCTCCACTACACACTGGGTTGTTACAGTAGCAGCATTATTACTTTCTAACAATGCGCTAAATGTATAAAATAAAATAGGAAAGTAAAAATAAAAGAGCAGTTATTTGCAAGGGGAATTGCTGTGTCAAACTAATAATAATAATAATAAAATAAAGTAAAGGTGATTGTCACAGAGGCCAGGCAGATTTGCAGGTTATAGTTCTAGCAGGACCGGGAAGAGAACATGCTGTACTTTTAGTGGCAGCGTGACACAGCAGCAGTGATCACTGCAACTCAGAGAGCAAGACCATATTCAGAGGAAACAGTCACATTTCACATTCAGCCACTAACAGCACATTGATAGTAGGGATAGGGCTAACTGGAGTTCTTCCTTCAAGCCAGACAAGTGCCTGAAGTCTGTCACTGGTTGACTGCATGTCAGTGGCGTTGTTTTACAGAGGAATTCGTTCATTTATAAGCCTCCGTATGGGCAGAAATATGTGTCACTAGAAACTGAATTTGAATCATTTATATTTGAATTTGAATTGCTCAACTTGAATAATTGCATTAAAAATCTGAATCTGAGCAGCATAATTTGAAATTGTATTTATCAGTTTGGAAATGAATTCCAATAAACTTGAAACTGAATGTAATATTATGAAATTGAATTCAGTTTCTCTGAAACTGTATTTGATCCTCATTGAAAATTCAACTCTCCATATACTTCCACATTCAGTTCTCACAATTCAAATTCAGCTTACTGAGACACACATCCGGGTTGTTGAGGAAAAGCAACCAAGTGCAGATTGCAAAAGGAGTTTCAGAACTCCTTTTCATGTAGCCTACTGTAATGACTATATTCTCTCAATGATATCAACAACCAATGGAAGCTAGATATTTCGAAAGCCTAAAGTGTTTTCTTTATTCTATGTTCCTGTGGGAGCGTTGCCTCGTGCTGCCAAGCATCCAATTCAGCGAGCGCACTGCGAGGCAAGCGCGGCTCAACATACAGCGGCATGTTACCGCTACACTTTGTGCCTGCCCCGTCCTGCCACCCCGGGCTGGGAGTAATCGCAGGGCAAGGAGATTTTTCTGTTGCAGTACTGAGCTTGACCACTGGTTCAAATTGGCAGCGTGCCTTACTTGTCCACCACATACACCTCTTTTACTACATGGAAAAAATACATGTGGAACAAAGGATAGTGAAACACTTGGGGAAATAGGAAATCAGCTCCCTGCTGTTGCAGGAACTGGTTGCTGAACAATGTGCTTTTATTGCTGTGGTACACATTGATGTGGTATTTACACGATGCTCTGGAATGAGGGTTGGTACCTTTAGTAAGTCAGTGAGCAATGGCAAAAAACAACCACTTGTGCCTTTATAATAAGCACATATTATACTATTGGTCTGCATTGCTTGCTTATTGTTATGTAAAAGCTTATCTGTTAGAGACAGACAAACCCAACATTCCTCATTTGGTCCTTTGCTCGTATACTTGGTTCATTAACAGGATACAGCAGACGTTTAGTATTGCACTTTAATAAATTTGGGGGGACTTGTATGAAGCAGATTATTAAAAGAATGATGATTCTAGATTCTAATCTAATTATTAGTCAGGCTTCATGCATTCTGCATGCAACAATTCCTATAATGCAACTCAAACTCAATTTCCATATTTCCATAGAACCTCCCTGCCTAGTAAATGTCCAACTCTAAAGCTCAATGTGTGATAACCCTGGTGACATCATCTGCGTTAGTTCTTCAGACTATAGGAAGCTCCTTCAGCTGTTTTTACAGCTGTAGTACTCATTGTGATGAGTTAACTGAGTCAACGTGAGGATTTTGTAGTCTTATGTGTAGGGACAAAAAAAATGTGATTGCACATTACAGGAAGTTTTCATTTTACTTCTGTACATTGAACCACATTGCACTTTATATGCAGCACAAATAGTTTATGGATGTTATTATATTGAATATTCATCATTGACATGCCAGAGTCTGAGGTTAAATTTCATAGTCCCGGGCTCAACATTTTGTGGGTAAATGAGCGAAATGTAAAAATAGTGACTCTCCCCTACTGTGAGATTGTCTTGGTCAGTGCCTTTGCAGTCAGCGAACCTACCTGGAGGCTACATGAGTCATCTCAGTGCTGCTAAGTCTGAGACTACCTGTTATTTCTCAGCACCAGCTGTAGATGGTCAATAAAAATCAGTAATTACAAGTCGATAGAGCTGGAAGGGTCGATTCAGTCCACTCAAACAATGGCAGTCTTTCCCATTTGCACATCTGGATACACTAAATCCCTGTGACAAAAGGCTGTGATAACAGTAATTGCAATTCCAAACACAATTACGGCCCTCATTTATCTCATTTTCCTCTGAGTTGTTTGTGCTCATTATGTTCTCGGGCTTGGAGAGTAACAGGGAGCAGATGTAAATTGAAAGCAGGCGTGCAGCTATATGGTTGCTGTTGTCGCCGCAGATTCATCTTGATGGTTTCCCACCTGTGCGAGACTCCCCGAGGGTCAGACACTAACAAGACTCCACATCACGGTCACCCATCCGAGGCACGGACCCTTAATATGGGATAAAAAATATTTTAGTTGCCTTTAAATAGGCTATGTCAGAGGCCTGCAGTAATAGATGGGAGGTGAGAGGAACATGGAAAGAATGGAGAAGGAGAAAAGGACAAAATGGCTAAAAAAGAAATATTCTGTATATTTATATATTTGTAAACTGCAGGGATGTGAGGGCATGGAAATAATATTCTCTGACACTTTCCATCCATGGCACCTTCCCAAAACAGTGAAAAGCAATGGTCCAAGAAAAGAAAGACATTCGCTGGTAATAGGAAAAGTGAAAACATCAATGCCGACTTTCATTATGGGAGATTAAGTCTATCAATCATATCAATTTCAATAAATAGTTGTAATAATAAAGTTCTTTCATAAATTACATAAAACAAATGAGACTCATGTTCCTTCCTTGCCTCCAGACTTACTCAATCCACACCTCCCAATAACATTCAGATTAGCTGATTATGTGCCACCACTTAGGTGTGAGTAGATTAGATTAGAGGGTAGATTAAGATTCCCTTTGTTCTCCATAATGCTACTAATTTTTCAAAGATAAAAAGTTTCACGTTAATAATTATATGAATTAATATAATTATTTTTCAGTAACAGTAATTACTATGTTTTTATAACAGGCTAGGTTAACATACCCACAGCCTAACTGCACTTATGTGTTACCAGCCTCCCCCTCACAAGGTGGCCTTGTGAGTAACCTGTGCATGTGACGTAGTCTAGCAGGCTTGTTGGGGGAGGTGAGTCTCTCCAGATGTGTGAGAGAAGCACCAACATGTTGCTGCAGCCACAGAACAGTTCTTAATGCTATTAGTGGTAGTTAAGTTACTTTAATCAGCCGTAAAGTGTCAAGAAAAGTCTCTGTTCATGCAACATAAGTACTTCACAGCCGAATTCGTTCGAACTGTGAAAAGCTGGTTACCTGCTACAAGTCAGACTAAAGTCAATTAAAATAGCCTTAAACGGATCTGGAAAGGTAACGTATGCAATCATGTTAATCGGAGTCGGGCTTCGCCGGTAGAGTAACAAACGCAACAACCATGTCTGTATTGAGGAAGTGGATCAGATGATTGATCGCGGAACGTTTTGTTCACTTTTGTGATTTCTTTTTCGCCGTGGCGGGCAACGTTACCCGCGGAAACTCTGTAGTACAAACCAAAGTGTTCCCAGACTTTTGACTTGTATGAAGACGGCGGCTCCACCACCTTCTTCTCCACCATCTCCGCCATGCTGTGTGTGTTTACTTCCTCTTGTTAACGAAACTAGTTGATTGATGTTCTCATTGTGATCGGTGCCCTCTTTAGGAGACATGAAGTAATGACATTCTTGTAAGGTAATGTCAACGGGCAAAAGGCAGAAATAATCGATACTTGATGGAAGTGTATCAATTATGCATCACGTGAATAAAGGTGACGATATATTGTCGTATCGATTATTTGTTCCACCCCTAGTACTTTAGGTAGGCTGAGTGAAGTACCCCAGCTGCTTCCTCCACTTCCTCTTGGGGGATCCCAGAGCGTTCCCAGCCATGTTGAATATAGAGAGTCTGTCCCAATAAGCATACTTGCTGTATTTGTGAATAGTCAAGTGCCTACTTGTGTATTTCCAGTAACTGCCCCAGTGCCCAAGTACCTGTTAATACTGCAAGTGTGTGGAACATGGGACACGCTTTATTAATGAAACCATCCCGTGGCTCGTGCAAATACAAATACATCAACCATAGATCAACCATACAGCCTTACACTTACAATCAGATGACAGTGTAACACACATTCAGGGGCTGGGAGGAGGAATACAATAAAGGAATTGAATAATCTAGAAGCACGTAGGCCTCCTGTACATAAAAGACAATATATTTCGGAAGCAACGTATATATCAGATATGGGATATCATTATGCTGTCTCATCAAGAAGAACACTTTTTTCATATTACAGATAAACTCCACACAATTCTTGTCTTTTGCATAATCATATAGATTCTTGTCGGTATATGATGATAAAATCCTGAGGCCACTCAACTGGATGCTATCCACTTTCAAACTCCTCCTCACAAAGATGGTGGAAAGGTTCAGTACATTCCCAGCCAGGTGATGAGTAAAAGCCGGCAACAGCTTTTGACAAGCATTATTTCCCAAAATATTCTTGCTGGCCTCCCTGGAACCAACACCTGAGGAGGCCCAAGAATAGGATTAGCTGGCAACATGGTCACGTGCCGTCGCACCGCTAAAGGGCAGAAGTGGTCATGGTATGACCGGGAGCACAGACAAGCAGGGTTTCTTGGACGTCCAGTGCTCCAGCTCTGACATGTTACAGATGGAACTGGTCAGCTCTCCAGGTAAGCATCGTCTGTCAAATCAGCACATGGTGGATGCAATGAACCACAGCTCAAACCCTGCCCCTTCCCCTCAAAATACATCACCCCTTGGCTGGTCACTGTGGTTGAGGGCTAACCTTGCCAACGGAGGTCCAACCAGCAGTGTTGCAGCTCTGCTCCAAGAAGCAGTAGTACAGGTAATCGAAGGTTTTGGAGATTTTTTAAAATTGTTTTTATTATATAACTGGGACTGATAAATTATACAAGGACTGAGTTTGGTACTCTTTTGGTTTGCTTTTCATTTTCTTTCTGGTTGTTGCACATTGCACAAATACACACTTACACTTATTTAATTACAAAGTGAAAAATTGGGGGGTTCATGACATTTTTCTCTCTGTATCCTTGTATGTTTTTAGTTATGGGTCTTAGTGGGTTTGATGATGCACAAACTTAACATCTTACATGTCAGGAGAGAGACCTGACAACCCTAAATTGTAAGAACAAGTTTAAAACTGTCAAACCATCAAAATATACGTGGGCCTAATGCATTCTTGAGCTTCGGAGAAATGTTATTACCAGTAGCCCATTAGTGTAAGCATTATGGTTTGTCAGGTACACACAGTAAAATGCAATGACCAAAACACTGTTGTGAGAAAAATAAGAATTCAAGGTTTTATTTCCATGTGTTCCATGTTTTTGTCTGTAGGCCTGATGGAGTCCCAGGAGTTTCATTTTCTTCTGGCGTACAAGGGTCTCTTCATTTATTTGTGCAAATAAAAACTAAATAATATAAATGAATGCTTCTCTTCTTGCATCATACACCCAAAGGTTCTAAGCCCAGAGGCCAAACACATGGTGCTGTGTCCAAGCCTTAAACAAAAGCTGAGCTAAGGCAAAGGCCTTGTGTGTAAACATGCATTGTAATCTACATACGTCAAACAGACTGGGTGTCCGGCAGATATTTTCAAGGAAGATTATGAAAGGGAAGTTGATATATATAATCAAACTAGACTGTATTGAGCAAATGGTCTAGACAGTGATTCACAGACAGATTACTGAATAAAACAATTTCTATAAAATCAAAATAATAGCCTGCTTGACCAGTATGATCTGGTAAATAAAACATTAACTAATAAGTAGGTTGTATAATCAGAAAATAAGGACATAGCTTGGCCCTTTGATTTCTTGAGGACTGTATTTGCTACATGATTTGTTCACTTAAAACATACATTAAGTTAATGTTTGATTAGACACTTGATCACAGTTTAGTGATTTCCTATTTCAAGCACGTTTTCTGTGTGTAATGCCAATGTAGGCATTAGCAGCCTTGTGTTTAATGGGTACATGCTGCGCCATGCGCTATTCTCTAGAATACAACTGTCGTGTGTTGACCCTGGGTAAAACCCTGCAGTGTTCATTGCACTTATCTGGATAATATAGGAGTGGAATTCCTTAGAGGTCAAAATAGCACAGAGGCCACATGCAACAGTACAGGAGCACGACCAGTAGCATCAATGATGTCCTGCTCAGTTCTCTGCTGGCTATTCAATGACAGTGGAAACCGGATGCATTTATTTGCACAAGGCTGCGGGGAAGTACGTGTGTATACACGTGTCAACAGTCCTCCGAGATATTCTGATCGCAGAGCTCAGCATGTCCTCTACTGAACCTGATACATGAAACAAAAGAGCTGCTGTCACCACTGTGGGGCTCAATATGGGATGTTATTAATATTCTGGAGGGCCCTTCTCCACTCACTGTTTAGAGACATGCTGGTCGCTTTAAGGTCGCCTGTCATATGTAAAGTTTTTTTGTCTTCTTCAGGCAAGTTCAAAACTGAGACCTGCTGCCTGATGCATTGTTCTTTACACCAACAACTCAGTTAACGCCTGAGTCTGATGATATATTCTGTCTTCTGGGGAAAAATGACATTTGTTGGGTTAAAGGAAGGAACGGCAGATATTGTGAAAGGATGCATCCGTCTTACAAAGGGACAATAAAGAGAAGCAAAGACTTGTTATGGATCTTTATGGAACTTTAAAAACTGCTTGCACAGCTTTATCATGTTGTACAGTAAATATCAACATCGAATTAGCTATTCTAACAGGCCAAAGGTTTTTTTGGTAACCCTGCAGCAACGGTGACAAGCAACAGTTAAACTGTGCAACTTAATATCCGATTGACAGTGTAATAGACGGTCCTTCCTCAGATGCTTGAAAAAACATCAGAACGTTTGAGCCTGCAGATTCTGGACTGAAGGACAAAAAGTCATTTTTCAGGCATGGTACATATACACTACCGTAATTACTACAAACACACTGGACATTAATTATGCATTAGTCAGATGAAAGATTTTCTAGGCCTCCATTTGCACCCCACTCAAATACAAACATGCACACACTCATGCTTTGCACACACTTACCACATACGCACACATATACAGTACATATTCTCGTTCCGCTCCTTTCTCGAAAAGGTATAGAGTGAATCAGAAATAAGAGCCTTGTATAAAGAAACGACTGCAGGGCAATATTTGATCAAGTCAGGCAGCTCCCTGCCTTGCTAATATTCAAAGGATTCTCTTGCCGCAGAAATGTGAATATGTAATGTATTCCCAAGTAACAAAACAAATACAACAAGGGATACACAAAAGCAGCAGAGGCAGTGCGGCACAGGCAGCTTCCACATGCAAGCAAAATATATAATACACCTTTGATATTTGCATCATGGTTTGTTTGCAGTGTTATAAATAAGAGGGACAGTATCAGGTGTTATCACTTTGTTCAGTTCATAGACAGAGGACAATGAAGCCACAGTCCACATGCCCCCTCAGCACCTTTTCACTTATTTTTTAGCTGTGGCGTCAACTCACACTGCTGCTGCATTGTCATACAGTGCTCTCTACTGCGGAAATGATTTAATGGTTTCAAGTAATAATCTGTAATATTTTGATTTAAACAAGTCTGTTTCGGTCATTTAACACAATAATTGACAGTTTGTTGTTACTAGCACGCAGATAGTGCTGTGTTTGACATTGACCATTTGAGTGCATAGACTGGAGACAGACATGTAGCATCTGTGGTATCAAAAATACTCTGTTCCTCCCATTGTTCAGGAGTAAAGTAGTTGAATAGTATGCAGATAACTAGAATTGTTTCATTTTGTACACACAAAAATGTGAAACAAAATCTCATCATGTTCACAGTGACAATGTCAACATGCTGACGTTTAGCAGGTGTAATGTTTGCCATGTTCACCGTCTCAGTTTAAGCTGTTACTTAGCACTATAGTTAATTAGCACTATATACAACATACAGCTGAGGCTGATGGGAATGTCATTATTTTTGGTTCTAAACAACACATTAAAATTTTAATCTGATGGTGGCACTAGATGAAATGTTAACAGATAACCAAAGTCATTACAGTTCATCCTGAGGGGAAAATGTCTGAGCCCAATTTAATGCCAATCCATCCAATAGTTGCGATATTTTAGTCTGGACCAAAGTGGGGGACTAACTGACAGACATACCGAAATTGCAATCCACAGAGCCACCTCCGACCATTTCTAAAAATGCATCTAAATCCAAAGTACAGTGACTACTTTCAACTCCAAATGAGATGCGTATGTAACCACAGTTCTATGAGTTTTAGTTGACCGCCAGAGATGATACAATATATAATACATGGATTTCCGCTGTCTTTGGTGAAAAGGAGGAACGTAATAGAATGTTCAAAGGTAGACGGTAAAAGTATTGCTATCACAGTAAACAGTATAGACTGGATCAATTGATAGATTTAATATCAATTAAATGTGGAATTAAGTGACTTAAGTGAATTTGTTGTTAAATTACTCTTTAAAAGATAATTCCCAAAGACATGACTTTAATTTTGTGCAACTCAACTTAGGAGAGAGTCTACATCAAATGTCGCTTCCACTTTATACACGTGGACAGTGAATTTTCCTTCAGAAAAAAGATGAAATGAACAATAGTATGAGGAAAACATAAATATTACAAAATGTCAAACACATTCCACATACCCAAGAAGGCCTTAAAGGACCAGTGTGTAGGATTTAGTGGCATCTAGCGGTGACTGCAGATTGCAACCAACTGAAAACCCCTGCCGTCACCCCTCCCTTTGCAAGTGTGCAGAAGAACCTATGGGTGGAGCGGCATGTCCGCCCACTGAGCCCCATTAATCAGCACGAGTGACGAGTGATGATTAAATCCTTAATTACAAACCAGTTTGCTGTCTCTTTTCCATGGATCTGACCCTCCTGCACCTCCGTTCTCCACATGCCTCCTCACCAAAACTTTGCTCTGTGCTTCATAAGAGTAGTTATTGTTATGGATATGATTTAAATTGTGATATTAAAGAGAAGATAATAATGTTAAATGGAACGTGATGCTGTGATATTGTTGCACCAACCACAGACACACAGGCTTTTAAAAGGGTGCCGTTGTTTGACTAGAGGAGACATTGCTATTAAATTGATTTTTTTAATGTTTAAATATTTTAAATAAAACGTTCACACACTCGGCGATCTTGAGGAACCACGACTGGACGATATGAAAATAGAAACAATCGACCAATACTTCGCCACCATTCAAGCTGTCACTGCAACGTAAAAACACAAAAGGCCCTCTCTAGAGCCAGTTTGTCCGTTCTGGGCTACAGTAGAAACATGGCAGTGCAACATGGTGGATGGTGATTATACACTAATGAAAACATAATTATGAACATCATATTCCATTTCTGCCAATAGAGCCCCCTGAATCCTACACACTGCTCCTTTAATTGCATCCATGGCTGTCAGATTATTTTCATTATGTTATTTAAGTGCTTTAGTAGTCAAGGTTATCTTGTAGTCCTGAAGAATGATGGTAAAAATAATCTTTTCCCACTGCAGTTCAGTGCAATTTATTTCATTCAAGTTTGTTTAAATTCACTCTGAAGCAAAATGTCACAGGAAGGGACAGAGAGTCATGAATACATATTTTTGTCCAACAACACATGTTAATATTATATAAGACCTTCAGCTGAATTGTTTCATTTCCATATAGTTCCATATTTCCCATTTTTGAGGCAGTTATTCAAAAGCAGACAGACCTTTTTATGCCTTCATGAGGCCTACCTGCTCTGACAGCACATGAATCTCGAGAAAGGTCACCAGATTGGAAGATTATGGAAAAACAGAAATTTTAAGAAAGCAAAATGCTCACATTTGGAATACAAAATACTTGGACATCATGGATGATGTTTAGGCCACTCACCAATCATCACTTAACATCAAGTACAAAACCTACCTAAGTAGTACCTAAAATCATAGTTCGAAAACCTTTTTTTTTAGCCCTGAATAGTGTCTGCAAGTATTCCTTTCAGGCTGCATACAGTATTGCCCCAACAACCTCCAGCAACAAGGTAGGGCTGCCTGTATGTAGCCTGAGAAGCAAGCCCCAGGGCAAAAATAGTTTGTTTAGTACACACCGCACCACTCACTGCTCATTAAGCTTATTGCTTTGAGCACATGGTAATAATGGAAGATGGCTCAAATGAGTTAATCAACATTTTTATCAACTCAGAGCTTCACTCATGTGGACTTTGAACATTGTTCTTTTATTATCCAGCCACCAGAGAGACTTGAGTAAGAGAACCAACGTGAAACTAGAAAAGTGAGGGGGACAAAAATAGGATTTGGAAAGTGAGGGGGACATGTCCCCTATCCCCAGTGGAATATAGACCCTTGCACTTGATCTGAAGTGCATTTGATCGGTGATGCGCCCGCTCACCTTAGGAAAGAAAAGAGACCGAGCTGCATAGTCACTTACTAATTAAGGTTAATTCATTTAATTAATTGAACGAATGGTAATCATTTAATTAATTAAACAAATGAAAGAATCAGAAGATTAATGGAAGTATATGCAAAATTGAGCATATCCTCATAACAATAGTTTTCCCTTTTTGGATGTTTTCCTTTTAATTTTTTTTTTTCTAGTTTGAATATCAGATTTCATCATTTAAGCAAGATGTACCACTAACAATGTATAAACTGCTGAGTGAAATCAACAAACCTAGCATTGTCTAGGTGTCACATATGAACAACATTGAATAAACACTGAGAATGATTGAGCCTGTTAAGACAGTGACTGATTAGGTCCACTTTTGGAGAGCAACCAGGACAACCCTGAAATCACCGCCAATTGTATAGATTGTGATATTATTGTTGATTTTTTTCCTGTACATCTATTGCATGTCTGTCCGTTCTGGGAGAGGGATCCCTCCTCTGTTGCTCTTCCTGATGGTTTCTTCCATTTTTTTTCCCTGTTAAAGGGATATTGGGCTATATAAATAAAATTGACTTGACTTGACAAGGTCAGCAGCTAACAAGTGTCTTTGACCTGAATGCTTATTTTGTTTTTAAGTGTCAGCTCAATAAGAATTGTTTGGAATGCAGCACAGCCTGACGGCGACAGTTTGAAATTTTGATTGAAATGTGTTAATGGACCAATTCAGCATAACACTAATGTCTGATTTGAGAAAATATCTGCTGTCAGTAGTAACTTGCAATATATCATCTTACCCATTAAATTACCACCACAGTCATCTTAGACCTAATGAAAATATAACAATGTCCATGGCCCATTAGTATATTCTGGTTACATATTATGGCAAGCGTATAAAGATGGATGTAAGGGTGTAAAAAAGTGATTGAGTGAGTGTGTGAAGGCAAGACAGAGAAATATATAGAGAGGGAACTCAGACGTCGGCCTTCCAGTGGTCTTACATCATCTTTTAATGAGGACCCTAATAATCTTCAATGGCTGCTACACCAGGAAGGGGTGAGTGGCATTCAAAGGGAATACTGTTAACTCTTCGTGACTCCAGTGCCAGCAGGGAGAACACTAGGAAGACTTGGACGCATAGATTAAGAGATGAATGGATGCAAAAGTGCATGGTTGGATTAGTGGAGGATGAAGGGAAAAAACGATTGGCCAGTTGAAGCAGTGGTCAGGAACTGGAGTTTGAACAGATGCATTTGAGAAGGATTACTGACCGATTAATAGGAAACCAGTTCTAAATGGATGAAACACTTTTTCTAAAGAATAAATACACTTTTGGTATTTTGCTATACATGTCATTTGAAGTTACTTTAAACAAGTGTAAAGAGAATATTTTAACATTTTGGATCTAAAGTGGTATTCTTTTGTCAAGCATAAACCTGCAGACTGGGAGATAAACTAGGTGAAATATGTGTGTAGTACGGCTGCTGGGTAGCTGGTGACACTTGAGTGTACTGCTGAGACCATGTTGGCTAGTATGGAGCATTCTGTGACTATTACACAGGCACAGAAAGCATTCATGCAACAGACCCTGTGCATGCTTTGTTAGGGTGGTGCTAGGGATGGCAATGTCAATCAGTCGGTGGGTCCAGGACTTTAATCAAGACTGAAGACAGCTATTGGATGGATTGCCATGAAATTTGGTACAAATATCCGTGGTGCCCAGAGGATGAATCCTAATGACTCTGGGGGAACACCTGATGGTTCTTCTAGTGTCATGGGCCGGTCAAACTTTTCATATCCACATCCACATCAGCATTTTGTAAAGACATTAATAGTCCCAATCACAGAGGATCAACCCTTTAGATCCACATTTGTGGTTTTGGGTGAAACGTCTGGACAATATGAGATAGACTACTATGGAATTTGGTACACACATTCATGCTCCCCTCAGGATGAACTGTAATAACTTTGGTGATCCCTTAACTTTTCATCTAGCACCATCATGAGGTCATTTTTTTCTCTCCAGTATTTTGGTTTATACCTGCAAAATCACATTCCCATCAGCCTCAGCTTTAGGGCTACTTTGCATTTGCTACTAGCAAATGTTAGCATTCTAATAAGCTACAGTAGTACACTAAAATAGTGAACATGGTCAACATCATACCTGCCAATTATTAGCATGTTAACACTAGCATGTTAGCATGCTGATGTTAGCTCAAAGAACTCCTGTGACTGCTTTTTCTAACTTCGAGAGCACACACACAGTGTGAGCCCAAAACACAAACCCAAAAAATGGAATTTACTGAGCACAGTCATGCTCCCAAATGAACCTTTTTATTGTCATGACCCCAAGGCCTTTCATGTGGTGCCAGCTTCAAGACACATACTGCATTTTTAACTGTACTGGTAAGACTTAAAGAATAGCAGAATCATCAGTATGTAGTTCACTCTGCCCGGCACGTCTGTATTGTGGGGTTTGATGAAGATTGCAGCCTCTAGGGGTCTGCTAGCAGGACTTGAACGGGACTTTGGGTCTTTTCTGTTGTTTGTGAAGATCAAGCAGCAGCCCCCAAGATATTTTCTGGCCTATCTCTGTCCAGGTCAGTCTCTAGTGTGGTGAACAATGATATAAAGTATAGATTGGTGCTTAGTATTCACATCATCACCTTGTCAGACAATCGCTCAGTGATTGCAATCCAAGCCGAGAGAGATGTACCTCAGGTGAGAACTGGAGTTTTCTTCATCTCACCAACTAAATAATCATGTTTTCCCATCAAAACAGCACCTGGAATACATATTAAGTAGTGTGGAGACTGGGGGAATGGAAGCGACGTGCGAGAAGATTAGTTTAATGCGTTAACATGTTATGAGAGCGTTTACTTTTATTTTACTCTGTTTTCCATTTAATGAATCCTGGTTTAATTTAATGTCATCATCTTTCTCCTCTCATTTTTTTCACCCTTTCATTTCTGGTTTTGTACACTTCACTCTTAGTAAACACAATGTAACCACCAAGCAGCCATCACCAGAACTGAAGCCTGAGATTTAAGAATTTCCTTGCCAACAACTGCTTCCATGTAATTGTTGTGCATATAACAATAAAAAAAAAATCTTGAAAATCTTGAATCTGAGGCCAGTGTCAAAATGTCTCAATGTGCAGTTTCTCTAATTGCCACTAGTGGAACCAAGAGGGCTGTACTGAAAAGACAGGGAAACCCCCCCAGCTTCTGTCTAGAAATACAAAAACAATGCAGCTTCTGGAAATGCTCTCAAATAGACAGTTTCACTTTGTCTAGTGTCTATCTTGGAGGCAATTAATAAAAGCCTTCTTTAAAAAGATACTATGGCTTTAACAGAGGCATGTTTTGAGGGCATTATTGCAAGAATTTACTGCATGAGCTAAGCCCTCATAAACAATGCTGGACTGTGAGGCGATTTTGGTGCAGTGGTCAAAGTCAGAATTGCAGGTCACGTGTCCACAAGACACACAAGACCAAATAGACCATTGATTACCAAAACAAAAAAGCTGTAAAACAATGAATACAATTTTCTTTATATGATTTTTCATTTGAGCAATTAGGTCTAATAACGTGAAAAGTCTCGAAGAGTAAAAGATCTTCATGCCATTGTGGTGTGTGAGGAGCAGCCAGCTCAGCTAGAGGAGGACTCTGATGAACATGCTTTATTGGCCCCAAAGTACAGAAGCCTGATAGAAGCCTGAAAACCTTTTTGGCATATGCGCTCAATAAACAACTTTAACTGGAATGAATGGGGCGCCATTTTGGAGTGCACTACCCAGTTCTCATAATTCATCCATTGCAGGAGCTAGCAAAGCTAGCGGGCAATCAATAGCATTCCGCAGGATGTACTTTATGCAGCTTCTTATCAAACACTTTGTCATTCATCTCTATCATTGTCCTTGCACTCACTGGTGGCAGGCAGCATCCTTTTTTCTCTGTTGTTTGTATTATTTCTCTCAATCTGGCTGGACATTGAGGAGCATTGCAGTTTCGCTGATCAAAGTTCAGTCCATTGAACTCTGCAAGAGGAAAACAAGGAGGGATCGATTTGCTTCTGAAGTGAATGTGTCTAGCCCCGTTCTTCACTGAAATGAATGAGTAGCAAATATTTGACTGACTTCACCTCAAAATAGAGGTTTGTTTTGGGGTGGAGGGTTTGATTGACAGGTTTCTCGTACTATCACTGACAGCTATAGTGATGGCTGCTTGCACATCCCACCTCATGCCGTGTTCATGTCGTATGGGGCAGATGGTAGAGATGGGAAAGAGAAGAAGGTTGTATGACAGAGTTGGTTGCGTACTTGTTAATAACCTATATTGACAATATGTCACTATATCCATTATATTTGGGTTTAATAACCCAAATATAAGGAGGTACATGAATCACAAGGTTGGTGGTTCAATCCCAGGCTCCACCTGTCAAGTGTCCTTGAGCAAGACACTGAAACCCAAGTTGCTCCCGATGGGCAAGCCATTTGTTTTTTGCTTTTCAGGCACTAACTGTAACTAACTGAGCTTGAGCACAGGACCCATATAAGGGCTTCAAAATGTCCCTACAGAAAATTATTGGTGATATTAATGAGATTATTTGGACAAATTATGGACTCTAATGTGGGTACTATGTTCATATTTTTATTTTATTTTTAATATGTGATATTACACCTTGTACATGAAGACATTTCTTACAAAAACATAATTGAACAATAATGTTTTTGCAGACTGCTCTACAAAAACAGTGTATGCTAATTTGTGTTTTTAATAGAAACAATAAAAAGTCTAGTCCTACTTGGTAGAAGTACACAATGTGGAGTACTTTGTAATTACAACCTGTCAACAACTTTATACTGTGACAGCATAGAGAGAAGAGTAATCTGGGATCAGATTTAATGAGAGACAAAACCATTGAGTATTGCACACTGACTATCACAAGTGTATGTGAGCGTGTGTGAATTACCACAGGTCAACCGGGAGTTGAGAGCCTCATGAAGTCAGTAATAAGTGGATCCGCCAGATGCTCTCTGAAGCTTAGTGGAGCATGTCTGTTTCAATAAACTGCACACACAACGGACACATCCCACAGGTTGAGCTTCTACTGCTGGATATGAAGGTGGTTCCTGAAACCCCCCTCTTTACTTTCTCCATCTGTGGTTCAGTCATTCAGACAGACTGCCCTCATAGTCACTGAATAAAATATGGAGTTTGATATGAGGCAGAAGAAGCACATAATGAAAAGACCTTGGTTATATCAGCGTGATATCTTGGCTAATATTTCCATAGGAAGACTTTATTTGAAGGCCTGTGAATATTGGCAAAGTCCAGCATTTTTCCTTTATCACATTACGTCCCCTTGTATTGATCCTGTAAAACAACTTGAGCTCTTTGACCTTATTTCACAAACAGACGCTGTGACATTGTGCTGGCAAATTAAAATTCAAATCAATCTCCCCAGTGTGAAAAGAAAAAAGAGCAGAGAGAGGGAGCAAGAAAGAGAGAGAGAGGGAGGGAGAGAATGGGAGACCTTAAATAAAAGGTGTCATCTTCCCCGGTGGAATTTTAATGAAGTGAATTCATAGTCTCTTCCCACGGAGAGAGGAGCAAATAGCAGCTGCAATTTATCAGCAAACCAGAGTCAAACGTCCCCAGTCAGAGGAGGAGGAGGCCTCTCATCAGCACCTTTAAAAACTATAGCAGTAGTTATGATCTGTTAAAAAATGACAATGGAGTTTGGTAAAAAACTAACTTCACTGATCCACGTGGGAAAAACTGGGTCACTGCACCTGTGAATTGAAATAACAACATTAAAGTTTTTGAAATATAAGATAAGCAACTGTAGGGGTTTTGCAAACATATGCAGCCAAAGTTTGTTCAGTAGACTACATTACATAGACCTCATTTAAAGCTTTGCCATTTTTAACTGTATATTAAAATTACATTCATCACAGAAGTGAGAATTTGAAATAGGCACAGCAGTACACCTGTAGTTGTTGCTTTTTTAATAATGCAATTTGGAAAGTACAAGAAGACATTTCACTAGTCTCGTTTGGATGATATAAAAGCAGTAATGAGAACTGAGTGTTAAATATTTCCGTAATCAGAGTTTTAAATATGAGTCTGGTGATATTCTACTTTTTTCTTATTGTTAACAAATCTCAAACCAAACAGTGAATGTACCTACTAACATGTACTGTGTGTGTATCCAAAGCCTGATACATCGTCTTCCTCTGTGCCATAGGGCTCCACTGTTGTCCAAAAACTCTATCAATGAGCCACAGTGTTGCACTGGGTGACATGTTCCTTCATTACCATGAACACACACTGTAGTTTATTTTGAGTCAGTCCCACACACACCGTCCTGCTGCTCCAAATACTCTGTAGTGTGTTTTGATCCGCGGGTGAAAGGACACCCTGTTTGAGTAATCTTTACTCAAAACTGCAGTGACCAGCTGTTTTAGGAAATTACTGAGCCTTTTTTGTAAGAAGCTATATGTAATATGTTTGCACTCAAAAAAAAGATATGTTGGATTTACTGAAAAATGTTATGTCAAGTGGTTCCACATAACTTTGTTAAGTAGATGTTAATAAACCAGTTTTCATACAATTTACTCAATAGATTGAAGTATATTGTACAACAGTGACTTAAGTGACTTAAACTTAATTGGGTTACTTTCTTTTTATGTATGAAACCTACGTTAAACTTGTGATATCTGGTTAAGTTCAGCGAAAGAACTTGATATACATTAAAGCAATACAGGGTTATTGAGTAAGAGTAACTTGATGTGGTTGAGTTAGTCTTAATTGAGTTTAGTTTGTCCAATTAAAATTATGTTAAAAATAGAAAAAAGCTGTAAACAGAGGGGGAAAAAATCACAACTTTTCTCCAAACAGCACTTTTATTAAGGCCTGATAACCATTCAAAACAGCCTGTTATACAAAAACACTGGAAAGCATAAAAATGCTTCACATGTATGAACATTACATGTTTAATTAACAATAATGTATTGTTATGTATTGTCATTAGCTTCCTATTAAATTGCTTTGTTCTTCAAATTAACTTAAAAAGTATAAGAGAAAAATCTAAATGCTTGTACTGTAGTACCACTGAGATTTAAAGAGCACCTTTAAGTACATTTTAACATAACATTATAAAGTAAAGTGCCACAAGAATTTTTTTCAATAAAAATAAATACATTTTCAATAAACATATTGCCAATATATTTTCTGTGTTTGAACAAAAATAATAATAATAAAAAACATTTTTTGAGCTCTTAGCTCCAGCCATGGCAAGGGCTATGCCTCTTGGGCAGGGGTCACAAGCTTTAACACCATGAGGTTGCCAGAATCTTTTACCCAGTAGGGCTGACACTGGCTACAATGAGAGGCAGCTTATATCAACTGAAACTGCTGTACACATAATTTGACACATAATAGAAAAATCATGACAAGAAGAAAACTCAAACAATCTTATGTCTGTGGGCCAAATTAACAAAGTCTTAACAGAGGACTTTACAAAAGCGTCAACAGGCCGCATTTGGTCCCAGGTCAGTAGTCTGATACCACTGCTTTAGAGTTCAAATTGAAACTTCTACCTTTCAGGTAAAACAGTAACAGTACAAAAAAGGTTAATGGACAGTCAAAATTACAGCTCCATTAAACAGGATAACAAAAACATTTCAGCACACTGAATAGCCTCCAGGTCACAACACTGTAACGGCTTCATGCATTCATTCCAGCAGTTTGTTTTTGAGTACCTGGATTTTGGTCGAAAGCCTGTGTGTATCAAGTTC
>NTHP01000116.1:583145-637230 GCA_003416845.1 Oplegnathus fasciatus | reverse complement strand
TACCCTTCGTTACTGCTAAATGACTAAAAGGGAATGTGTGAGAATTAATTCGATTTATTCTGTAGTATGATTATTCAGAAGACTGGTTCTTCTAGAACCCTCACTGAACTTTTTCTTTTTTGTTTGGTTTTTATTTTTCTTCACGCAGTAGTCAATTTAAAAAGAGGACATGTCACAGAATCAGTCCTGGCATGTCTTTATTTGTGCATATGTGAAAATGTGCTTGACATTAACACAAAAACATATATATATATATATATATATATATTTTTCCACACATGTTAAAAATATTGGTTTAAGTCATATTTGGAGACATTTCATTGACTTATACAGTGACCAGATTTTGTCCGGCACACACACACAGTGGGAGGGGTGGTGAAGGAGTGTGATGGAGTAGACAAAAAGAGAAAGAGGAGGTGAGGAGGGAACATGAGGTGAAATGTAAACAGATGGAGGAGATGAACAGAGGGAAAGAGGTCAGGTGTCTCGTGTCAGACAGTGAATACTGAAACTGAAAGTAAATCCAAATGAGTTTTGGTCAGCACTCAGTAGGTCCCTTGCCCCATGCTGACTCCATCACACCCGCCTAACAACATATTGATGGTTTCCTACTGAAAATGTTTATTTACTTGGCCTCAGATGGTGTCGAATGAGGATAATCTGAGGTGATTCCACTTTTCTTTTAGATGACCCAAGTGATGTATGATCTCTCTGGAAAGATTCAAGCTAACATTTCCTACTTGGTTATGTTACAAATAAAGCAAGTCCAAGAAACTGCAGGTACAGCAGTATATCAAATATACCTATATACCTAGGATGCATTGGAGAGATGGTAATATGTTTGTCCAGATCAACACCTATTTTTCATAATATGTTGTAATGGCAGAGTCAAACTTAAGGAAGCTTTATTTTGGAGTGGTATCAGAAAAATATTCATGTTCTGAAAAAATGTGGATAACAGATTCACACAATGATGCAGATTTAGTTAAATACTTTCATTTTGTTGCCACATTTATTTGGCTTTTCTATGCTGGTAACAGGTGTCACATTAGCATCTCTTCAATGTTTTTTTTTTTCAAGCATATCAGCAAATTTCAAAGCAATCTGCAATCTGTCAAACAAACCTTAAAGATGCATTAATTGACTTTTTTGTCCACATGGGGGCTGTGAAAAGACAGAGACAACATCATTATGGCAAACTTGTTAGCAAACTGTTGCTTATTTACACATCCAAGTTCTGCAATGTGTTGACCAGCTGCTAACTTTGTATGTCTGCTGTTCGGTGTTTGATAGTGTTCAGTGGGTTTATCAGAGCTTTTCCACAGCTGCCTGTGTTGGCTTGAAACAGGGTTGATGAGAGCTAAATTTGCGGCCGCAAAACCAAATTAAAGACACAATAAAGACTAAAAGGGTGCATCAAGCTGAGGAATTATCATCCAAGTTGGGTGATAATTCTCTGTTGGTCTGTCACTATGTGCAACCCCTTTCACATGAATACGGTAAATTTCAGGAAATTAAAGTTAAGCTTGGGAATATTGGGAGTTTTGCACAATTTAAACAAAAAAAATGTCATTACCTTTTAATGGTGAACTTATTTGGGGGAAAAATACACATATAAAGCAATACTAGGTCATATGACATGTTTTGGAGATACATATTCCAATTCTACTCCAATGCACTAAATGTAAATGGGAAACAAACAGAGCGGCTCAGACTCTCATTCCCAGGTCGTACCAACGAAATACCGACGCTTTGTCACAACTCGTGCTCGTGCACAGGACAACTGTGCATTGCGTGTGCCAAGTTTGAAGGAGCACTGAAGGGAGGAGTGTATTTTTATTTTTACAGCAGGGAAAACCAAAAAAAATGCTGAAAATAACATTTTTGTCATTTATTTTGAAAAATGTAAACATTCAACTGTGGCTCATTGGCCATAATTCTTACTGTAACAGTTAATGCGCTCAAATACTGGCATACTGTCAATAAGAAAAAATAAATAACACAAATGTCAGTATGGTAAGACTCTTACCTGTTGATAATTCCTGAACAACTACAGCTTGTGCAGGTGTGCAGACTGACTAACATGCACAAGTGAAGGCACTTTGACCATATGTTTAAATTCCGTATTCCCTATGACCGAGTATGGCATATCTGCAGCAATAAACACGCCTCTAGCATTAGTACTACATTTGTACAGTCTGAATCTGCAGTGAGAGGCTCCCTGAACTCTGTGGGGAGAAGGACTTGTCTTCCAGTCTGTTGTTGTCTCGTTCTGCTAATTGACACATTCGGGCGATGTCTTTGTAAATTACATGTTTGGAGTGTTTCCACAGACACACCCCGACCAACAGCTGAACAATGTCGGTATACAGTTTGAAAAGTTTAATCGTTGCCCATTTTCACTGTAACTAACCGGGAAACCGTAACTAATGCTCCCATACAGTGGATCTAAATGTCATGGGAGGATCCTCCAGCTCTGGTCTCTCATTTGCATTTGCATGCACAGTGCATTCTCCCATCACATGTGCAGCCCACACTACTGCACTGTCTGAGCCAAAAGACTACATGCTTTCAGCTACATTTTGATTATATTACTGGAGTGAATATATTTTATATTTTTATGATATTTCAGTTAACCAGCAGATTGTAGCCTAAGTACACAGTTTATAACTTATTAACACCTTCTGCATGTAGCATGATTGAGCATGCTGAGGAGTTTTAATTAATCTATTTCCATTCATTCTTTATTGTAATACATTTTTATAAATTAGTTGTTCACTGTCTTTAGACCCGAAGTTTGCACGCAGCCCACACTGAAAGTACCTTTCCCCATTAACGTTAACATGGCTCTGCCAGCATCGGTGTGTGAGTGTGTGTGAATGGGTGTGAATGGGTGAGGCAACATTCATCCATTTACCATTTTCACCATATTTCAATTTTATTCTTCTTATTATTTCCTGTTAATTCCCATAAATTCCTGTTAATTCCCATGGAAAGTTTCCACCTTGAATGTTCACGGAATTTGCAACCCTACACATGAGTAGTCATTAGTCATTTGATACATTGTTAATTCATTATTAAATATTGATTAGTGCAGCTTTGAAGTCTAAGGTTCCCTACGTATGATCAGTGATAGGAGCTGTACTTACATCAAAGTGGTGTGCAGAAGTCATTGCAGTGGGGAAACAGGTACTTGGGAGAAGAAGACAGGCAAACCCAACAAGAATATCTGGAACAGGGATGTAGTGGGAATGAAACTTTTTGACTCAGACCGGCCCACCAAACCCCCCCCCAGAGATACACCACCAACAGCACAACCCATAACACACTTTATGTACACAAGATTACTAAACAATATTTATATCAATAACTTTAGTAAAATAGATGTAAAATAGAACAAGGGGAATGTGTTGCTTTGAGGAGGAGGCTGGCTAGAAGGAGCACATATTGGCACAATGGCAGCGAGGTAGCAAGAATCTCTGGGACCGTCTGACCAGTAAAAGAAAGAATACAGGAAGAAATCTGTTGGTGAAAAGACTGGCGAGTAGGCAAGTCATAGAATAAAATAGAAATAAACATATTTCCTACCTCATTAATTTAGCAGTTTCTGCAGCAGTTCACTTCTCTCAGCAATGTCATCTATAACCAGGTCACTGTCCAGGGCGATTAAAACATCTCACTCACTAGTCTCTAATTTGTTAATGCTAAGTACTATCTAACAGTCAGTTCAACATTTCCAAAGTTTGCTGCAGGAAACTGTCCCGCCCCACCCAGGCTGTGATTGGTCAAGCGCATCGACTTTATGAAAAGTTGAATGTGTTTCAACAAAAGTCACTTGATATAGCTAAACAGCCAGCTAGCCAAACCCAAACCTTGCTTATCTTCTCCCTGTTGTCTTCTGTCTGACCGCGTCAACTGCTAAATCTTTGAACAGTTGAACTGGTCTAACTGGGTTGCTCTCTCTGCTCCCAGTACCTTCAGGCTCAAGAGCCTGAGATGACTGACAGGTAACGGTGCCAAATTAATCATTTGTTATTTTAAAACATTTGGCTGCACCAGCCTCAAAACTTTAACCTCTTCTCTCTCAGCTTTTCAGCACCACCTTTACGTTTTTTCTTTTTTTGTTTGTCCATCTTACCCCGCTCCACTTTTTATCCACCTGGAGACCTGGAGACTTACCGATGGTGGGGTTAAAATGTTAAGCTTGTCCTGAGGGTGGTGCAAGAAGAAATCTTAAGGAGAACAAAAAATGGAATGGCTTCATGATTTGAAAACCACAGCTATCCTCAGCAGATTTCATAGCAGTCAGTGTTGAGGTTAGCTCTCGCCCCATGTTAAGCAGTCAGACAGACCAGCTGATACACTGGTCATACATCTCTATTTGTAGGCCCCAAAACATAAACAGGTCCATTGAGAGACATCC
Source organism: Oplegnathus fasciatus (assembly GCA_003416845.1). Taxonomy (NCBI): domain Eukaryota; kingdom Metazoa; phylum Chordata; class Actinopteri; order Centrarchiformes; family Oplegnathidae; genus Oplegnathus; species Oplegnathus fasciatus. The sequence continues at coordinate 632,807 of NTHP01000116.1, read as the reverse complement.
ACTTTTGAAACAGCTGATCCTATAAACCATTCTTACTATGTACCACCATCCTGACAAACTTTATATTGCATAAGTTTTCAGTAAAACCTGTGAGTTTCTTTCCTATACATAATTTCTTTTTGTTTACACAGAAGTCGTCTCTCTGTAAATTTGAACTTTGCGTCAGAATGCATGAAAAGCAACCAGGTCATTTAAATTCTCTACTCATTATAGTCTGGGAGACACAGATAGAGAGGTCCAATTTACATTTAGATTGTTTCAGCAGAAGTAAATTAATCAACACTGCAACGCGGTCAACTCACTTGTATAGAGTACCTAGAGGAGTGACACACATGCACATACTGTATATATATAAGTATAGTATTTTATGTATAGTGTAAATTCACACTTACGTGAAAACAAAGTGAAGAGATATATTTTTGTACAGATCAACGGAAGTCCTAATCAACGTTAGTCCTAATCTACTGAATCAGCTTTAAACAAACCAGTAAGTGCTATTGCTTTAAAATGTTGCGGTAATGGCTACATATTAAAATATGATAATTATGATAATTAGTAATTGGTACAAAAATTGAAGTAGAGTGATTGAACTCAACTTTGCCTATTTATAGTAAATAACAGAATTTAACTTTAAATGAAATTAATTAAATCACCTCGGGGCGCCACCTTTGAGAAAGGGAAGAGATTACTATTATTAATTTGTCAGTCTAAAAGATGCTATGGAGTTCTTGACTCATGTACAGTGACCGTAATACTTCATAAACACAAAAAACGTGATCGAGTTCTTTATAATTGAAAAGCTTATTGAACTACTGACTACACACACAACTAATAACTACTAGACATACAAATGAATGAATAAATGCAACCATGAATAAATGCAAAGAATATGGTGATGACCAATTAATGAATGAATGAGGACCATTTTATACTGGATGACGCAGTGAATTAATATTTTGGCAAGATGTATTAACCTGAAAACATAGGAAACTACTTAGTGGATAAAACTTTAACATTGACCAGTGAAATCACCTTAATCCAAGTTCAGCAGCTGAGAGGTTGTCAGGAAGCACAAAATATACTACTTTCAATATCATTCCTATATTGATTGGGGATCCTCCTTCTAACCTAACGCTTCCTAATTACTCTTATGCTGCAGCATCAACCCAAATATCACAGTAAAAAGTAAAGAAAAGTAAAGTTTCACCTGGTGGTTCAGATGGCCGAGGGAGAAGTTGCTCTGAAAGGAGTAGTGGGCCAGTTCGGGCCTTCTCAGGGGCGTTCCATCCCATGTGGTGACTTTGGCTTGAGTCGGCGGTCTCTCTCAGCAGAAGACAACAGGGCTATAACATCCTCACACACAAACACCCCACTTGGGTGTGTTGAAGACACGGTGGCAGAGTTAGTCACAGTTCTGACTTTTTCTAAACGCAGGCGTTGACCAGTCAGACTGGAGCAGGTTTCTCTCAGAAGATTTCTTCTTTTAAAGTTTGCTGGATGCCGGCCTTCAGCACGTCTGGTGCGGCTTGGGGCTTCAGCTGGTCTGGGACGAGGCAAAAGATCAAGAGTCTAAGTTAACAGAGATCTGGAGACAAAAGTTCCGGGGAAGAGTGACGGGAGGAAGAGCTTTCCTCTTGTTTTGTAGTCTTCTGTAAAAGGTGAAGGAGGTGTCCGATGGCAATGGCACGAAGCTTCATCCTTTCCATCCTAAATCTAATTTTAATTCCTAAATCTTTTCTTTGTTACCAATTTCTTTTCCAAAGAATTAATGAAGTTTGTGACATGTCAAATGCTTCCATGTTTAAAAGGTTGGCCTCCTCAGTTGCTGAAATATACCAAACACCTTTTATGGTTAAACAGTAATAATTGGTAAACAGTGTTATCCCAGGTTTAAATGTCAAAAATGGCAATTATGAACAACAACTGATCCACATATATATGTCTACAAATATGTATATGTGTACATTTATGCTCAACAAATAAATGAGTAAAATACAGTACTCAATACATAGTGTAACAGGGTCCATACATGTCAGGGTTCTTTTGGCCACAGGAATGTGGGAGTATTGGCACTTATCAGATTAGTCCCTTCATAAATTGGCCAGTTGTCACTTAACTTTCCACCCTTTCCAGTCCTGGCAAGGTCTGTTTCATGACCCAGAGGTCATGTGGACAATCAAAATCAGGAAAGGTCCATTCCTTTCTCAATAAAAGATATGAACAGGTTCATCAGTTCATCTGTGAAAGATGTAAAAAAAAAAATCATGGCTACTTGTGTCACCTGGTGAAAAAGTGTATCTATTTTTACTTCATTACCTTTGTCACGGTTTCAATGCTAATATACCATGGTCAGTTCCTGAAAATTAATGTTTCTGAGGATCGACCTGCTGTGCTTGTTAAAGAACTTCTGCACTTTTATGACCAATCCAATAACGTCTTAATCCTTGAATTCCCTCAGCAGCTTACATCAATGTCTCGCCATGGTTGTTCCCTGAGTTTGTTTTGCTCATGACCCACTTCCTGTAATTACAGTCTGCCTCATTTATTTAATTACCTTCAGATGTAGTCTTTTTTTAAACAAACTAAACTCCTCTTTAACTGAACAAAAAATGCATACACTGAAGACAAACTCATTTCGTGTTTACATTAACCACAGTTATGGTCTGCTGAACCTCTGGGTGTTCAGAATGAGGACCCCATCATCATAATGGTAGAAACAATTAGCTCTACTAGACTTTTTAATGGACAATGGGGATTCACTGATCCACGTTTTTCTTCCCTGATATTGATTTCAGTACCCAACCCCAATACCTAGCACTGATCTGATACCAGTGATTTTTTTCTCCCTTTTATACTCTAATTCATCCACCGTCTCTGTTTGTAACTGATAGAGACCATTCTTCAATGTTTAAGGGAATGTGAGGTTGTAACTTCTTCTTAACTACAAGTGGAGACGTTCATACAACATCAACATGCTGTCTCAGCTTGTGCAAAATTGAAATGCAGACCTTTCAAACAGCACTGAACTGCTGTGATGAACTATGATCAGAACCGACGCTGCACTTGCTGTCCTCGCTGTCAATACAGCAGGTGGACAGTCTTAATTTCTGCATCTCTTTCTCATCATCAACACATCATCAATTTCTCATCTCAAACCACTTTACTTGTCTGTCTTTTTCCTCACAAACCAAAATGTTCCTGGCTAACAATGTTATCTCAAGTAATTTCTTAGATTGTTAAAAGTTTGTCTTAATAAGATGTAATGTTTTGTTTTCTGAGATTTTTTCTTTATCAAGCTTGGTTAATTCTGTAATTAAAACTGTTTCGTCCATGTTTCAAAATGACCAACAAAAAGTGCAGGAACTGTCTATAGTTAGTTTTAGAAAATACTATAACTATATGGACAAAATGTTTGGTACTGTTAGCCATCAGCATCCTTAATGCAAGTACATCTACTAGTAGGCTGCCACTGATAATACCATTGTGCCACTTATAATAATGTTTTGTGCTATTTGATGTGTTTTATGTTAAAAAGAGGCATTGTATTTTTATGAGGATCTGATATTTTATAGATCTGTTGGACAAAAAAACACATCTGGTTGGAAAGTACAAAGTCTCAAAACCTTTGAATTAGTGGCATCACCATCCAGGTGAGGTCTCAACTACAACTACAGAGCACCTGTTACAGAGGAGCAATGTGTAGCAGTGACTTTATAGAGGACCTCCTCTAAGAGTGAGTAGCTTAAATGTCTCACCTGTTTGATACAAGGCTGTCCACTGCCTGCATGCTAAGACAGGAGTTTGTCTCTGCTATTGCTCGTACTATTACTTATTACTATTACTTGTACTACTTTACTAGATACTATTGATAGCGTTAATTGTAGACCACATCACCAAGGTATTGTACATGTAGCCAGCCATATAGCCAACTGCGTTAATAGTCTTTAGCTGACCACAATGAGGCTTTGATTGTGAATAGTATGTTCTCCCCCCTGCTGCAGCATTTATTCTCATTTCCTTTCCTTTCTTTCCATTTGCACCTGGTCTTGTCTGATTGCCGTCCTACAGTATATAAAGGGGCCAGGAGCTGCATGGTCTCTCTCTCTCTCTCTTCTCTAGCTTTAGCAGCAGCCTGATGTGACCCAGCAGTCTCTTTTGATGCTTTGTTAACTTTGCTACCTTGTTTTGTAGATAGGTTTAGTTATTCCTTATCTTTTGGTAGTTTAGGAGGACCCCAACATTTGGTTGGCCTGAAGTCTTTCTTTTCCTTTTGTTAAACCTACCTCAATTGATTTTTGGCCACTTGGGGGCAGTGCAACAACACAACTTTGCCACATTAAGTTGCCCATTGACACATCAAGCAGACATAGAGCAAGATTAGTATTCTTTTATATAATATATAATATTAATATATAAGTTCAATATTCACTATTTTTTTTAGCTTGGTCTCCACCAACACCTGAGAAAAATGTCTGTCTCTTTAAGTGCTAAATGCTCCACTATGTTCACCAGCTATTCTCTGTAGTGCACAGTGGATTTATCAGAGCTTTTTCACTGAAAACAGCTGCCTGCTGCTGCTGGAAACCAGGTTGATGAGATCTGAGAGACTGAACCAAAACAGTAACGTTTCAGGCCATAAAACCAAAACAATGAGCTGCAAAATGCTAAAACGCTCCGTAAAGCTGAGGGGATCTGCAGACTTTGGTATCATTTTTGGTTCGTCATGATGAGCAACCCTTTTCACATTACACCATCTTTAGTATTTGGTCACTTTTGCACAAGACCACAATTTATAACTAACCTGAAGAATGAGCATTTTTGAGATATGATACCTATTATAAGCTAGTTGACAAAAACTTGAACTTGGCCAATAAGATTACCACATCTGAATAACTCTAGTACCTCATCCTATCTTACAAAACAAAATTTTTTCTGACTCGTTTACTTACTTGTAAGATATCCACATTAACAGTTACATAAATAGTGTACAAGGGGAAATTTTGACCTGGTGGTAGCACTAGAGAAAAGGTCATCAAAACATGAGGATTTATCCATGAATACCATGAATATCCACAGCAAATTTAAAAGGAATTCAACTGATATTTTGTCTAGTGTAAAAGTGTCGGTCAAGGTGAAAGTTTAAACTGATGGTGGTGCTAGGTCAGGAGGTCACCAAAATCAATAGGAATCATCCTTCAGAAGCCATGAATATCCATGTAAAATTTTATGCCAGTTAGTGCTCTTGACCCATGTACTGGGTGGACAGAATAACTTACCAAGATTATCGCTTTAGGCCCCACAAAGAGCAGGGGGAAAAAAGATACACCAGGAATGTGAAAATACATATGTAGAAAATAAAAAGCTGTGTATCTTTCTACTTCACATGTGGTGCCTTTAGAACAGTGACAGAAGAGTATTGCATTGAGTGTTGCAGTATTGTTATCGGATGGCTTTTTGTAGGATAGAAGAAAAAAGTGTGGGCTTGTTTAGAGTAGACATAATCAGCCCGCTGAGGCTCAGCAGAGCCGCTGATAACACTCGCTCCACTGCTGCTCCACTGAGGACATGCAGACGCACAAACACCCAGGGAGTCTGGAAGACGAGCTCTGTCCTGTGTAGTTATTCATTCAAACTCCCAACGCTGACTTCTGCTCCTGCTTCACAATATATAGAATCTACTGTATATCCCGAGTCCCCGCTGCTATGATTATCTAATTTCATTAATACAGCAGATTAATAAGTAAATACCTTAACTGTGCCCTTCTCCAACCTCGCTGGACGAGGGCTCCCCCTTCTCATAAATATAAATATAACCCCAGGGTAGTTAGACCAAATAAAATGGCAACTGAGTGTGTACAAGAACATCTAAGAAGATGATCAAGTGTACAAAAGACTACCAATGCAACCATTGCAGTAAAATTAAAGTAAGAGCAAAATTAGCATTATTTGTACAGAATAACACCTCTGTGACAGCAGGCCCTATCTTATGCCCGGCGCACAGCGCAGCACAACTGTCATTGCTAGTTTCCGACCGATGCAGTTGTCGTTTTCACGCCCAGCGCCCACATTGTTTAAGTAGCAAATGTACTTACGCCCATCTGTGCGCCCATGGGCGTGTTGGTCTTAAAATGAGGTGTGGTCAGGTGCATTGTTGGCGCCTTGCTATCTTGAGGCAGCAGAAAGCGACTGCGCCATTGACCAACAAAAAAAGTCAATGGCGCAGTATTTTCCTGCTAATTAAAGGGCGCATTATTCAGAGAGTAAGATGCGCCTATATAGGCGGGTTCACAATGCACGTACACTCTGCTTGTTACACACCCAGGGACGTAAATGGTCTGCTGGCACACTTTCATTTCGCAGACGAGCAGATCCATTTCCTCAGCAGAAAAGCGTTCGCTTCTTCAGGTACATGTGCAACCCCTTTGCGCCTTGCGCCTTACTTTGCATCCAGATTATGCACCGTTTAACCAGCAAAAATGGAGTTGGACACGTCCTAAATGCACTTGCGCCATGCACTTTAGACCATGCGCTATAGATCGTTTAAATAGGGCTCAACAAATCCCACTCTCCTACTCTTCCTGCCTTGCTCTCTTTTCTCCTCCCTTTTCAGGAAGAAGCCAAGCAGAGTGAAGACTTCTTGGCCCAGCAACCCAGGTTGACTCCCCCAGGGTCTCCTTTGTTTGTTTGGTTTGCTTACCTACATCACTCATTTCACTGATCTTTCACATGATATTGCTTATTTATGTAAATAGTTTACTTGAATAAACCATTTTCTACCAGTGGGTTCTCCCTCCTTTATGTCTGAACCTTGAGCCTGTTCATGAATCTTTACAGATCTGGGGTGGCTGCGTAGCAACTACACTGATGCAAGAGATCCGACCACTGCCTGGGGAGGACTGACAGCTCAACTGTTAATCCAAGAGATTTGAGGGAACTAATTATGTGGGTACTCACATAAATCAGGCTTTAAACTTACTATGACAATGGTTTACTATGTAAGAAGCAGTATTCACTGGTGTGACCAAATAAAATAATTATAGTTTGATGATAACCAACACTAACCAAAACTAACCAACCTTCGCCTTCTAACATTATGTCAGTAATGCTAACTTTGTTATGCCCAAAAGTTTTTTTTTTAACCAAGATCAAAAAATGTAGTTATGTTTATTCAGGAAATAATCAAATTAGTCATACTTAAATTGATGTAACAAGTGAACATAACTTTTAGTCAAGTTCATATAGAAGAGTTGGTTGCTAATATTGCCTCGTGACTCAAAGTTGTTTCATTGGCAACAAAACAGATACTGCCAGATTTTAAAGCAATACTTACTGTGTGCAACTGACATTGGTACGCTATTCCGGCAGATGCAAGACGGGAGATGCCCGCTATAACATCAGCATCACATTCAGTTAGCTCAACATGTGCATCTGGTCTCAAAGCTTTAGAGTGCCTATTGCCCCAACAGTTACTGGCAGGCAACTCCTTTGTAAACCACTTTTAATTACAGCTGTAAGAAATCCACAATCACTCTTAAAGTCTTACCTTAAACCTTGCATTTGTCCGGTAACGCTCCCATGCGACTCACTTGCTAGCTCCTCTGCATGCTGCACGGTAATATGACCATTGTCCATGCATAGAGCTACCATTTGTGAAACGAAGTGTCATTTTTCCTCACAAAGGTCTTGTGTTTTCTGTGAAGAGGTAAAAATTGTCACATTTTCTCTTGCACAGGATATGATAAACAAGTGACTTACATGAAATCATAGTGATTGCATCATTGTTGCACCTGCGATTGGTTGGGGCAAATCTCCGTCATGCTGGATTACTTTGCTTCAAATTACTATTGTGCAACTTCATGTAATTGTTTTTTTTACTCTCTCCCCAGAATGCCAGTAAGCACAACTCCAGGCTTCACCACCGAGTCCTGCTATAGACTGCACCCTGTTACTGTAAAGGTCCTTGGGGAGAAAGTCCTCCCCAAGGTGAAGGAGTTGTGGCTGTGGGCGACAGAACTGCCCACGCCTAGCAAAATCAGAATGAGCAAGATCAGTCTTTTTGAGGACTTGCCTGTGAATGTTTGAACTGGCTGGACTTCTGTTGTGTGTAACTATGGTCCAGCAAGCTAAAAGACATATTAGTTCATATCAAAGATGTTTGAAATTCACACAAATAACCCAATCTCACTGTCTTTACCTACAGTTTAATAATGTCTAATTTAGAACTGCAAACAAACACTTAGATGTTTATATGTGTCCAGTTACGCTGTCTGGTTACCAAAAGTTAATCCACAGCTTCCAGCCAATCACAATTGAGAATTTTTTTAGGGGCCATGGAATAAAATCTGGTAATTACTGTTCAAGAAGCCTGTTTTATGATTGAAGGAAAGAGCGGAGCTAAAAGCCTGCTTTTTTTGCTTTTTCAATCAGTTCAGTTAAATTTTTTTAATATATATTTAATAATAATATTTTCTTCTTTTGTTTTCCTAAATAATAAATATTTTTAATGGCTTTTTAAACGGCAGTATGATTGATTCTCACTTTTACGTGAGGACCGCAGCCTCCTGCAGGTGGTGAGTGTCCCAAAAAGTTGTGTGTGTGTCGTGTTAGGGTCCTGAAGGCACACAGGTCCTGGAGGGGCGGCAGATTACAGCCAATCACCTTCTAAGCAGATATATGATATGCTGCAGTCCTTGGCAGTGGCAGCAGTGTACCAGATAGTGATGGAGGAGGTGAGGATGTGTACCATCATTGACTTTGGCAGGATGAACTTCTTCAGCTGCCGCAGGAGGTACATCCTCTGCTGAGCTTTCTTGGTCAGGTCCTGGGTGTTGATGGTGCCCAGGAAGCACAATCATCTCCACTGTCTTGAGATTGTTGAGCTCCAAGTTGTCCTGTCCACACCAGGTCACAAGATGGTCAACCTCCCACCAGACAAAAACATAACTTTAGCCGCGTCAGTAGTCCTATTAGAAGACTTGAAACNGATGTTCATGAGCTCTTCTCTGTGCACCAACAGACAGAGGCAGCCATCCGTGGGGCCAAACAAACAAACAAATATCCTATGTATTTCTTGTTGCCACTCAATGCTGCCAAATCACAATGCTTATTAATGTATCTTCTAAAGACAATGGGCCTTAGGCAAGTATTGTTATCCTAAAACTGTCTTACTTCTTTCTTCTTTACTTACTCGTACAAGTGTTCCAAGTCAGATTCAACAAACTCTCTTAACTGGACAAACTTGCCATAAATCTCGTTTCAGCCTGATGAAAGCCACGTGTTCATGAAGAGGACACGTTAGTTAGATGTGATCATTAACATTATCGACGCCCCTAAAATTGGTAGGCTGCGAGTGAAAACAAGAATTTCACACCACAGAGCTTCAAGTCCTGCTGTCAGAAATGAACAGACAAAAACATAACTTTAGCCGTGTCAGTAGTCCTATTAGAAGACTTGAAACAAAAAGAAAGATGAAAGAAAATATTGATAGTGTCGTGTCATCAGAGCAGAGCTGTACTGTCAGAAATAAAGAAAGAATGGTCCGACATGAAATTAGATGCTAAAAAACATCTTTCTAAAGCAAAGCTGTCCGTGACTAATGTGAAAGGCGGTCGTGTGACAAGTCATGAAGATATTAGATGAGAGAATATTATAGCCTACAGTAGATAATGTTACACTGTTGGTGCAACAGAGGATGATGCTGGACAGAGACCTGCAGAAAGGCCACGAGTCAGCTGTTGGAGTGCTAATACTTAACTGTCTTCACTGCTGTGCCATCTAAAAAACCTCTCAGTAAATTGGCAATCCATGATGATGATAATATGGTGAACAGAATATTAATTTTAATTGTTTAAATGAAAATAATTTAGGTTTCATATTTAAACTCCAAATTCGTTACGATTAAGGCATTATAATTCTTAAATCAAATGAGTTTAACTTGAGATTATTTTTTTTCCCCATGTGGAGAAAGACAGACTATCTGTACATGGTCCAGGTTCTTAAGTGCAGACTGACAGGCAGACTGACTTTCCTGCAGCTGGGAGAGGAAGCAGAGTTCCTGCCTCATTGGGTCATTCCACCTGTTGGTGGTCATCAGCACATCCAGGTTTTGGCATCACTGTGACAAGGAAAGACTAAATGATGACACTGATATGGCGCACACTTCACCCACAGGTAAACATTCATGTTTGTCCAGATTGCATTTGTAAAAATCAAACATGTTATATACAATTATCATGGTGTGAGTGGTCTAAGGCTCCAGCTGGAGACCAAGCCTGTGCAGGGTTCTACGATTTTAAAAATCAGAATCACCTACCTGCCGACCCAGTGTTTCCCATACGTTGATTTATTTGTGGCGGCCCGCCACAATATCAACATTGACCGCCACATATTGATTTTCTATTTTTTTACTATTTAAAATGGGTCAAATCTCCTTTCATTGAAGAACTGCGCAGAGCGTATTGATTCACTTGGCTCGCCCCGCTCTCTCTCTCTCACACGCAAACACATTGACAACAGACCCATCTGTGACTAGCCCCTCCTCGCCCTCCTGCACACTCAAATCAAAACATCATCATGCGTGGGAGGATTGTTGTTGGCTTTTCACCGCAGAGAAGATGGCTGGCCAAATTCCTGAATAGAATCAATCTGGACTGGCCATCAGGAGCTCCGGGAGTTTTCCTGGTGGGCCGCCTGACAATTGGGGCCGATGCAAAATCTCCATATTTTTAAATAAGCCCAGCCCCCGCTTAAGTAAAAATAACCAAGTGCTGTGTGGCTGACCGGCCCGGGCGAGTGGGCTCCCGGCCCACTGTGGTTGGGTATTACAGCTGTCAGCCTCTCTCTCCAGTCAATCACTTTCGGTCCGGTCCAGTCTAACAATACCTGGCCCCGCCCCTTCCCCACCTCTGTGAAGTGTTATTTGGATAAAGAGTGGAGCAAGACGGAAAAAGAAAAAGAGAAAAAACCTAAAAAGCTGAGAGAGGAGAGGTTGAAGTCTTGAGGCTGACGCAGCCAAATGTTAATAAATAACTAATTATTCATTTGGCGCCGTTACCAGTCAGTCATCTCAGTCTCGTGAGCCTGAAGGCANAGCAGCTGAAGCGGTCAGACAGAAGACAACAGGGAGAAGATAAGCAGGGTTTGGGTTTGTCTAGCTGGCTGTTGAGCTCTATCGGGTGTTTTACTGGAACATGTTTTCAACAACTTTTCATAAAGTCAATGCGCTCTTCAGTGTCACTTAGTGAACTGACCAATCACAGCCTGGAAGGGGCGGGACATTAAAAAAAGTTGACGTGCTGCAGCAAAGTTTAGAAATGTTGAACTNAACACATTAGAGACTGACCACCAATGTAGAGCATTTTTCTTCCACAAGGATTTAATGAAGGAACAAAACCTACAAAACTGTATTTGTCATTTCATTATTATACTATTATATTAAAATTATACTTTTTATTTAATGTTATAATATTATCATGTGTGGTGAATGTATGCATTTTGATCTTTTCCATTCAACAGGGATAATCTAACTCCTCCACAGAAATATGGAGTAAATCAGGATTTTAAAGATCCATTGGCACACCCCAAACTTAAATTATGCATCAATACCGCAGAATATTTTAGTTACAGACTCATCATATTTCACCCTGTCTTTTATCATCCGAGGACCCCTTTGGCATACAGTCAGCAGGCAGCAGTTCTCTGTCTGCCAGACAAATTAAAGTTCAAAAGTGGCTTTTGCAAATTCTGTTACAAGGTGCCACAGCTGGTTAGACATTGGTATGCAATATACAGTATGAACGGTACATTCTGTTTCTGTAAGTGTTGTTTAAAGCAGTTGAAGAAAGGTTACAGAATAGTTAACAACTTTAATGTAGAGAGGGCAAGTAGTGCACTGCCTTTACCCAATGCTTAGGAGCTGTTTTGGATGTATGATGAAAAGGATTTACTTGGTTCTGCCTCATATATTAAAAAGGGTTTGATGGCCATATATATATCAAGAGCCATCAAACCCTTTGTTTGTTAAATTAAAGACATTGAAATTTTATGACCTTGTGGACTACAATTTTGCCCAGATAATGTATAAAGCACAGAATCATTTATTACCACTGAATGTACAAAATATTTTTTTAAAGAGAGAGAGTCGGTACAACTGTGGGAAATATTTCCCTGTCTGTTTGTATTACTACATGAGTGATCAGGTTTATATACTCATTTTGTTTACATACTCAGTACATAACCTGGATGTGTTTATTTACAAGAAAATCAGAGCTAGAACAAACTTGAAAAATAGATTAATTTCAGTTAAAGGTGTGAATTTATGCAACAAGCTTGAAGATAAATTAAAAATGCATAAAACAATTATTACATTTAAGAAAAAGTTTAAAAATAATGTACTGAATAAGTATAGGGAATGGGGCTGACATCCTATGTTATATTTATGTTCATGATATATATGTTGTTCAGTGGGGTGTTGCTTACCTTGATTTTGTTGAAGTGCTGCTTATTGCATGTTGTGGACATATTGGGTTGCTGGTGAAATCGACGATGTACTGTAGTGAAGGATTTTTGCGTTTAGTAAAACATGAAATGTGAGAAGGGTAGGCATAATAAGCCTTGGCATCAGCCTACACCTTTTCGGTGATTTTGTTTATTGGAACTGTTGGAATTTGGCAGTTGTGGAATTGACTGTTTTGGATGTACTTTGTTTGGGCTGAATGTTTGGATTTTTTTATTGCTTTTTTGTTTTTGTTTTGTTAATTGAATTGAATTGAATTGAATATATAAGATCAGTGTGTGATGAATACAGCTATAATCACTGTGACTCTGGTCCTTTTGTTAAAGCTGGAGTGCAGAACTTTTCAGTCCTTCTCTTCTTTCAGCACTCTCCAACGAGGGAAAGCTACACCAATGGTTATCTGTGTTTGTCCTCGCAGTCGATCGCTTTCTTTTTCTGACTGTAATCCTTCCTCTGAATGGTGAGTTTCTTTTTTATCTGGAGCATCAGAAACTTCTCTTGGACGCGCAAGTTCCAGACCCTTCGGCTCTGGCAAACCAATCATTGCTGGTCGATGTAAAATGCATCACCGGTGCACCAGCGCGGAATGTCACCGCAGACACCAGATTTAAAAACTCAGGTATGCTGCGAAATACAGAGATTTACCTGGTGGTGAGAGGCTTAATCAGCATTATGTGAACTCGTTTGGCTTGAATGTAACAGACGTTCAAATATGTAAAAGTCCCGCACTACAGTTTTAAAGTTTGATATTTTAGCCGAGACAACATTCTAAAATAAAGTAGATAGAGTCCATCAAATGTGATTGGTCCAAGTGTGAGAAACCACTGATATAAACCTCACCACAAGCAGTGCTCACTGCATCATCATCTGCTGAAAGTCTAAACATGAGGTCTAGAATGATCTATTCGTAAAATTATCCTCCACTGTTGTTACTTGGTCAATTGGTGCGTGTGGCAAATAAAATATAGCTAAAGTAGTTTTAAGATTAGGACACTTGGTTATGGTTAGGGAAAGATTTAGTTGAAAAAGAAACATTAAATGTTGAACTCTGACGGAACACAACATCTGGTCTCCTACATCAGTCAGAAGTGCTACATGTCCATCCACCACCCAGAGTTTTTGCCTCGCTCTTTAACGGCACCCTGGCATACATGTTGCGCTTTAAAATCATTCAATGTGAACATAATTCCTAGAGATACTGGGCTGGTGGGCCTGTAGTGCCATACAAATGTACAGTGAGGCAAATGCTGTTGTTTGTTGTACAGGATGCAGTTAGCCATGATAGCTACAGCTAGAGTTGTGTTTTGTTAGCTGTGCTCAGGGGGCAGGTGCTGCACGCGTTGTTAAGTTACAAAGAAAAGAGAAACAACTCATACTTACGATCCTTCATCATGGACACCCGCACATTTATTTATCTTGCATTTGGGCTCCTGGAGACCCTGAGCCCTCGTTGACTGCTCAAAAAGCTACATCATGTCTTTTACTAATTTTATTAGCATTTCTTATATCCCACTAAGTTTATTAGAATTTACCTTTTTACAGCTTTGTAACAGTTTGTCCCTTGTGGTCTAACAGGGAGTTTGACCTCTCTGGGCTTTAACTGACACCCAACTTAAGTAACGTCACGTACAGCAAATGTGCGAGCCCAGTTTGTGGCAAATGGAATGGAGGAGGCTGTAACCTTCCTCACATTAATACATGAACCTAACAGAAATGGCCATCACATTTTCTACATGGTTTTCCGCCGTTTGAGCTTTGACTGGAGCTCTTTTTAATGATGTCATCTTGTTGTGTCTTCTTCCTCTGCAATGCTTTAAGGACACTGACTGGAGGATTAGCTCCATCAGCTGTTTATCTTGATGCGCTCCACTCTTAATATTCAGATAACGGTAGTGGATGGAAACAAGCATTCATTTGCATTTTGTTTTGCTGATTCCCGATTAATGGGTATTAATTATTCACGATTTAATCTTGTCATTTTATTTTTGAGACAATACATAATTATTTGTATTTTGCAAATGATTCATGATAAAATGATATAAATACTTCTAGTGGCTTGTCCATGAATCATGATCATTATTCATATGTAAACTAATATGAAATGTTAAATACAAACAAATTAATTTGGGTTATTGGCCAAAACAATACTAATCACAAGGTTCATTCAATTTCTGTTTCCATATCTTTCTACCAAATCTCATGGCCTTCCTCTTCTAAAGGGTTCAGGGGAAGTCCGTCCATTCACAGACGTAATGATCCATTTTGATATTCCAATACCTGATTCACACAAAAGTCCCATTGTCTGATAGCCACAACAAAATGTGATGAAACAGAGTGTGTTCGGCTTGCAAAATGATGTTTGGAACAAACTGGGAGTGTGTTCGACCAGCTAGGAACAGAGTGATAATGCTTCTCTGTTGTGCAGGGTGAACACAGATAGGTGGTACATCTGAGGCACCATTCATCACACCTAACTCCACAAACGCTGGCAGAATATGTAAGCAGGCTCTAAAGTTTCTCTTTCAGCCTAACTGGCAATATGGCTGAAGAAGGCTTTTTAACACTCAGCCTCTGTGAAAGGCAGGGAAAGTGGAGATCAGCAAGTTATGCTCTCAGAAGTGTGAAAACGAAAAAATCAATCAGCTCTTCCAAACAGTGTACTACAGCATGACAAAACAATTACTATAGTATCAAGTGTCTCTATACAGAGAGAAAAGTCTGTGTGTGAAAGCAATCACCTATATGTGTGCTTTTGAGATTGCATTTTTGATTCTAAGAGACTTATTTGATCAAGTGTTAGAGACTAATACTTCAACAGGAGCTGGTTTGCTTGTGTTTGTGGATGTTCCCACTGATCATGGACAGGCATGATTAAATGAATGATCATACTGGTACCATGTTTTTGTACCACACACAAGTTGTAGATAGGAAGTCGGGGTGGATGGTGAATATACAAATCACAGGAAATTGACACCAGAATACGCATTCTGAGCCCCCAGTCTGTGGTTTAGTTTAAGCAACAAAAGAACTTTGGTCAAGGTTGTTAAAAACCTTTCCGGGGCCTCTCTTTGTGGAGTTTGCGTGTTCTCCCCATGCCTGCATGGGAGTTCTCTGGATACTCCAGTTTCCTCCCACAGTCCAAAGACATGCAGGTTAATTGGCGACTCTAAATTGTCCGTAGGTGTGACTGTGAGAGTGAATGGTTCCCCGTCTCTATAGGTCAGCCCTGCGGCTGACTGGCGACCTGTGCAGGCCGTACCCAGCCACCCTAATGTCAGCTAGGATCAGCTCCAGCCCCCCTGCAAGCTGAGCTAGCCTGTCTGGTGCTCAAGTCACTATTGATTTTTTCAATATTAAGCCAAGACCATGATTTTTCCCTAACCATGATTTTTCCCTGGGCTGGGTTAGCATGTTTAAATTTTAGTCATTCCAGCCGTCTTCTCTGGCTGGGTAACAAAGCATGCTTCACGTTATCTGCTGGACGGTTTCTTGGCCAGGAGCAGTAACTTTCTGGAGTGTCTTAACACTAAGCTCAGCCGCTGCTTCCACTATGTGGCTGGTGTATACAAGGTGTTGCCATTGTAGAGGTACCATTTAATTATTTGTGGATTAATCAATTAATCATAAAAAATCCAAATCATGGACATCATCCATTTGACCAGTCCAAAGTCCAAAGACTGACAATGATATAAAAACAGAGAAAAACAGCAAATCCTCTAGCAAACCAGCAAATGTTGCTTGATGAATGATATAAGCAGTTTCCTCTAAAGGAGGTGGCCCCTGAATGGGCATACAGATATGGTGACCACTGGGTCTTATATTCTGTTTTGAAATACAGACTTTGAAGGAGCTGGCCCTTGAAATCAGAAACAGTTTTTGTATATACTCAGTAACTTCCAGCTTGGCTTTCATGTTCCATTTATTGACAGTTCACTCAGTGAAAATGACTGACCAAATGCTTGGTGTTGGTCCGCATCAAGCATGTAAGGAGCAGTTTATTTTTATTTGCCTGTTTGGTACTTTTTGCTCGATGAAAAACATTGACATTCAACCCTGACCAAAATGTGGCTCACACTCCTCCTCCAAGAAAACTCTACTGTGGTTCAAATGGAGTGTGAATGAAATCTGAGGGCTATCATCAGTCCCTCATGCCTGGAAAGCCTAGCATTACAAAATAAGGTCGGGACTGCAGCTCATACTGCATACAGTGATTTCTTAATACTTCCTATGAATACCAGAAAAGGTCAGTTGTAGCATAGTGCGCAAACACGTTCGAGATGTACCTGAACTGAAAGTGTGCTTGGACGGCAGGTTTGTAAGACCATCAACGCTAATTCTAACAGGCTAAAACAACCCACAACAACACAGAGCAGGAAAGATATGTTTTTTTCATTCATCTAAAACAGATCACAAGGAGTAACTGGTTGAACTCCTTCTGGGGATTTGATGACTATGTTTTACATTCTGCAGTGAGTGATTGTTAACTTGTATATGTCTAAGGACAGGAAGTGTCATATGCCGTGCAGATTCTAAAGCTTGAGGCGAATTGTGGTTTGTGATATTGGGCTATATAAATAAAATTGAATTGAAACTTGACTATTTGCCATGCTGTGCCCGCTTAATATAGCGCAGTCAATTTATTTCTATACAGAGTGAGACGTTCTCTCGGTAAGAATTCATTTCAATTTGCAATTATTGTTTTATGGCATTTTATGATGGGCAATTTCTTGACAACCTGTGACGGTAATATCTTGTTATATTTTAAACAAGCTTAAGCTACAGAAGAAAAAATGAAGGGAAATGCTGGTCATGTTCCTGTGTGTTGAGTATCACATGTGCAGCAGCTAAGACATTGAATATATTACATACATTATTACATACATTACATATATATACACCATAGTGTGCCAAATAATTGTTAACAAATGCAACAAAGTAAAATTTTCATTCCTGGTTCAGACCAGAAACCTTTGATATGATCAGACTCTTAAGATGTATCAGGAGAGACCAGAGAGCAGGTGTGGAAGTGGAAAGAGTGGAAGATGGAATGAAGAAGTCAAAGAATAACAATGCAGCAGCACTCAGGCCTGTTTTCCATGCAGACAGGTGCACACCGAGCAGATGCTGTAACAGATGGAGGTCCCAAGGTGACTTTGCCTCTGAGATATTCCAACTTGCCTTGGGTTTTCTTAGCATTTCTGATTACCTGTTGAATGGCAGAGATTTTTGCATGTACTGAGTGATAAAGCGAGTTCCAAATCAAGTGCTGTCTCTCACCTTCCACAGAGAGACTGCTCGCCCTCAGTGGTTTCTGCAAAATCCCAGACATTCTGCAGCGGTAAATTAAACAGGAGCCTTTTAAAATTCA
This sequence comes from Oplegnathus fasciatus, assembly GCA_003416845.1. Classification (NCBI taxonomy): domain Eukaryota; kingdom Metazoa; phylum Chordata; class Actinopteri; order Centrarchiformes; family Oplegnathidae; genus Oplegnathus; species Oplegnathus fasciatus. The sequence continues at coordinate 614,925 of NTHP01000116.1, read as the reverse complement.
TGACGTTGTGGAGGGAAGAAGTGAACAAATGCAGCCATTAAGACATTTGTCGCAGTGTTTGCTGGTCCACAGGGGGTGGAAAGTGGAAAAAAAAAGAACTCTGTGGCTGTTTAACAAGAGGATGCCAACTGCTCTATGTGAGATTGGAATAACCATTTAAGAATGATAGATAAGTGATTCCTGCAGGATGCGTCTGTTCCTTCGAAAGAGGAAATTATCTAAATGTGTTTCTGGAAGAGGAAAAGCATTAGTTGAAGAGCCCTGCTGTTAAACAACAAGTGTGCAGTGCTTTTGTTTCAACTTTCATGACTGACGGGTCACAGGAAAGCTTAACATGGAATGTCATTAAGAAATCCCTGAGACGCAGGAGTGGAAGGAGAGTGGGGCATGAGGTGAGAAAAGGTGCACACACACTTTCTTCCCTGACAGGAAATCTTTTGCCTCACTCACCGTGTGGTTTCTGAGTGCCGGCGATGGGAACTGGCCGTGTTAAAGCGTACCGACAGCCACTGTACGTCTCTGCCTGGGTGGGAGGGACCGTGTGCACTTTTCCCTAAGTTAGTGTTTTCCATCAGAGCCAAATGTTTTTCTCAGGTCTGTCACTTCGAACAAAGTGGGCCAGGGCCTTTAGCCGACCTGCCTCAGTCTCACTGCTTGCCTATATCATGGAGCCCAGGACTGGCTGTAATGTATAGAAAAATGAAATATGTGTGGGCATAAATATATAAAGCCTGTGCTCAAGTTACATTGAAAGCATGCAGAAAGAGAAAAAGTACCAGGTCTCTAAATGAGTTCACAAGGCCACATTTTACTACATTGAGCGCTCAAAATGCTATTTCGTGCACACAAGATACAATTCACTCGCATGTTTTGATTAATTTGTGCGAACGAGATAAGTGTATATACAGAGAGCCATCACAACAGACCAGCCGTTCTCACTGAAGCATGAAGTGCACCTCAAAGGTAGCATATTGCAGATGATGTAATCCACAAGCTCTCAATATCCTCGTTAATTGCCTTTTTCTAACAATAATCCCTTGTGTAAATGACCCAATGCGCAGTATGGTTCATGTGTAGTTGTGTTGTGTATTTGTTATGTTGTTCTTATTTTGTTGTTTCCTGTTAACCCGGAAGTTTATTGTGAAAAGACACTGTATGCATGTAATGAACGGAAATGGACAGTAAAAAAACAAGGAAGTAAACAGTACAGAAACGATAACAGAGCACGGGGAGAGAAACAAATGATAAACAGGGAGAGTAGGCTATAACAGGAGTTTAGCTCCAGTCCAGAGTGGCAACAAGCTCTTACTTTTTTTTCCCCACTGGAACGCTACCCCTTGCAAAGCAAGGGTTGTCAACATGTCTTGATAACTCATCCCCGAGGTAGAGTAAAGCTTATTCAAAGAGTCTCTAGCTATCACAGAGGACACGTGCCTTAAGCAGGTGGAATGAATGACTTGGCCTTGAGCACTGCCACAATTATTTAATTTGTGGTAACAAATTAATCAAAATGTGGGACCGAATTGTATCTCGTGCTCACGAAATAGCATTTCCAGTGCTCAATGTAGTAAAACGTGGCCTTGAAATATAAATTTTTTTCTCTCTACAGTCACTCCGGGGCTCCGTACATACAGAACAATTTACAGGAAGATAAAAACAAACAGCGAAAAACAAGGACAACAAAGCTGAACAAAGAGAGGTAAAACTAAACACAGAACTATTATATACAAGTGGGTGAAAAATAGGTGTATATATATAAATATAAAAAGCAACAATGACTTCTAATGTCTATTTACAAGTCAAGTGTTTTGTAAATTGTAAACAATATAAATACTTTAAATGAATAAATACTGAATGGGTAAAGTACTAGATTACTTTATATACATGAAGTAGGTGGTTATGTACAGTCTATGCATGTATACATGTCTATATACAGAATATACATTGTGCAGGATTTATACATGGATATTGATTTTTCTATTTATTGTTAAAGTACAGTTAGTTATACAGCATTTAAACTGTAAATATATCGTTGATAATTTGTAGGTAAGTGGATGTTTTAGTGTTACAGGGTTATTGACACTATATGACTAATTTAACAGTTCATCAGAGTGATGGCCTGTGGTTTCTTCTTTCTTCACAGCATGAAGACAGCTTCCTACTCTGAAACTGAGAAAAAAACCTTTCCTTCAAATTCAGGTCCTTGGCCCAGAGTGGTGAGACGTCAGGTTTTTAAGAAGTTCATCTACACTCAAATTAGCCACTTAGCCAACTTTGCATGTTAATCTGTTCCCAGACTCGTTGAACGCAAACATTACCATTTACTTTATATGTGTGAATGTTCACTTTTTGGTTTGCTGTCTGCAGCCATTCAGTAAAAAAACACTACAACCGTGCCATTCCAGGGCCCAGATTTATAAACCATGCATATGCAACGTATAATTCAGTGTTCGTAGAACAAAGTGGGTGTGGTGAAGTGGGATCGAAAAATAAGGTTTGTTTTCATCCCACTGATCATCTGTGATTTTTTTTTCAGTCTTAACATCTATTTATAATATGTAAATCAAAAGTGTATTAGTTGCTTTGTGTGCTCTGTTCTATTATTCCTTTTATTTAGTCTGCTTTTGGTGTTTTTTTATTTGACTTTATTCTAATTCCCTTTTCAATAATTTATAGTCAAGCATTTTGTTAACTCTGGTTTTAAATGACTCATTATTGATGAACTTTCTGAGGTTTGATGATGATGATTGAGATATTACTGCTGATGGATTATTGCATTGTTGTCCCTATAGGTAATATAAATGGCCATAGCCATCCATCTACATGTCCATGAAACCTGTGCTCATATAGAATTTTACAGTAGTTGAAACATCTGAAAATGAACCATACACACACAGAATTCTGCCACAAAGAGTGTGTCTGTTTTTCTCCCCTCTTGTGCGTTACACAGAGTTTTAGCCTTGAACCTACACATTCTTACTGTACAAGCATCTGGCCAATGGAAATATTTTTCTTTTCTGCTTGACTTGCCAAGGCTAACACTTTCCAACACAAGTATTTGTGCTTAATTAAATTCATAAATTGTATACAGTATATACATCTCTTTGAACTGTATTGTGTGATAGTTAATTATTTCACCAGTATTTCTTTACAGAATCTTTAACCCTGTCTCCTAGAGGGGAGACATACTGTAATTACTGATGTATTTGGCCAATTACGATTTGAAAGGAAATCATTTCTGCCTTGATTATGTTTAATGGCAACAGACTTTCAAGTGGAGAAAGTGCTACATTTGTGTACCACACAGAAGTCAAAGGGAGGTAGTCAGGGTTTGATGGTGGACGCACAAAAAAACGAGTACCCTGTGTGGTTTAATTAAAAAAAAGCACTTTCTTTAAGGTTAGGGAAAGATCAAGATTGTGCTTAAATGTTGTGTTGTCCGCTGTGTGGTTGGACAAATGTGCCATCGCCGGCATTTTTGTGAGAGTTCCTCAGCTTGAGTGCCTCTGTTTCTGGAGAAACCACAAACTTTTAGAACATTCCATCGTAGCTTTTGGAAGACATGGCACCTCTTCCCTTTTCTCCAGCCATGGCCACAGTAACTGAAGACCGAGGGTTTTGAGTGTGTCGCCTGTGAGATCTTCTGGCATCCCAAGTTGGAAATCTGACCAGGAAAACCACTTGCACATTTATAGCAGTAAAGTTGAAGAAGAAGAAATAAGCCAGGGGCAGTGCTTTGTTTTCCGCTGTACACTGTAGTTGTGACACGGCTGGTCCACACAGTCTCATCAACCATCGCTTGCTTCTGGCAAAATCCAGACAGACTTAACCCTGGAGCTTTCCCCCCTGTGCACATTAAACTCTGGTGGCACCTCAGGCTTGTTTTTGCGCCCTGTTCCAAACAGTATGATTTTTTTGTGTGGAGAAAATCCGTTGGTACACAAAAGCACCCGCAGTCCAAAGACATGCATGTTAGGTTAACTGGTTGCCCTAGGTGTAAATGGGTTGTCTGTCTCTATGGCTGGGTTGCACCAACAAGGATTCATTGTTAAACCCGATTAAATCACGGTTTAACTTTAAATTATGTTGCACCACACTTTAAAACTAGCTTAAAATTAAGAAAGATTAAATTCAAACCTTTCTTTAAACTTCAGTTTAGTTTTTACTCTAAACCGAGATTAAATTAATTCTGTTTCACTAAAACTTTAAACTTCAATTGAAAATGTCATCCAGTATTAATTTTAAACTTACACTTGAGGAGGTTTAACTCTTAAAATGGCTGCCTTTTTGAGATGTATTGAGCAAAATAATCAAGTTCCTTGAAGAAAGTTAAGGGACAGACTCAACCCAATTGAGTTTTATGATGCGGATGAATTTTTCTCCTTAGACCCTTGAATCGGTTAAGGAAAAACTCCTTCACAAAAACCTTTGGTGGGGAAAAAATGGAAGAAAGCTCAAGAAACGCAATGAAGGAGTGATCAAGGACGGACACACATGCAGTAGATGTCGTGTGTACAGAATAGATCGACAACATAAAAGAACAGTACATACAATTATGATGACAAAAATGTTGATAATATAAGTGAAAAGGATGGATCCAGGAGGACATTCAGCAGCTTCAGGTGTCCTCTCCACCATGGAGACCTGGAAAGAGGACAGGCCACACAAACACAGAAGAGGACAGCAACATTAACACAGATAGGAGAGACAAACAAACACACACAGGGAGAGGGAGAGAGACGTGATAACATGCAAACTAGAGAGAGAGGGAGAGAAGAGGAGAGGCTGGATCTCTTGGGGGACGATGATCCAGATCAACGTCTGGATGAGGCACCGACAGCCCAGGTCAGCCGATGGTCCAGCACAGAGAAGCCTGAGTGAAAGAGAGGAGAAGGAGGAGAAGGCTAGGGAGGGAAAGGGAGAGAGAAAAGGGTGGGGGGGGTGGGGGTGCACAGGTAGGTGGCTTGTGGGAAACAAGAACAAAAACAGCAGAGGGTTAGAGGAATGCAGTGACAGGCAGGACAAACATGGACTATATCCAGCAAACATGCGATGTCAGGGAGACGTTCATGTCTGTATAACGTCCGTCTGTCCAGACCCACTTTTGTATGTCTTGTGGATGTGTAATAAGGGTTCAATATCTGAACATCTGACTAGGACCCCCCTTGGACGTCCGTGGACGTGCATTGTCAGACTACATTAATGTGTGTAAAACTGTTTTTATTTTAATGTAGGCCTACCTTGTTTGTGTAGTTTTTTCTAATGGACTTTGAGTCTGACAATAAAGATGAACTGAACTGAACTGTACATGTGTGAGATTGTGTGCTAAATAAATCAGAATTGTTTTTCAGTGAAGTTTCCCTTAAGTTCAACTCAGTAAAGTAAATTTTTAATTGTTATATTTTTTAATTTCTATTACAAGGGTTTGCAATTCTGTCTGTTTCTGCAGCCTGTGACAATAACCCTTATATTTCCATTTTATTCCCGTTAATTCATTAATTCCCTTAGGTTCCAGCCCACTGAGCAGGCGACGTCTGTGGACATACACAACAGGTTGATACAACGTCCGGATGGCCAGGCCACAATCTGGACATCAACTGACAACCAGAATCAGTTGAGAAAAGACGTTCGACCAGTCCACAATCTGGATGTCTGCTGATGACCAGAAGTAGTTGATAAATTGGATTGAAAAAAGACCAAAGACAGTGATGCCAGGTTGGCATATGCCCAACCAGAGGTGGAGAGACAGTTTGACTGACTAAATAGGGTCATGTGTCATGGGTCTGTATTTCACTGGACATTGAGAAAAAACCTTATTTGGCCTCTAACACTTTTTAATTTATTTATTTTAACAGATCTAACAGATTCTTAAAAAAAAGTGTGAATTTAGAAGTGAGTATGAGGCTTACTACTACAACTCCAAGAAGCAGCCTTAAACTCGCTCCTCATTTCTAACCTTACTGCCTCTGGATATTAGAATGGCTAATTATCTCTGTATTTTTAAAAGGAAATTACAGACCTATCTTTAATCTAGCGTGTAATTTGGAATAATGTTATAACTTTTGTTAATAAGTTTTAATAGTTGGTTTTTACATTATGCTTATCCCTGGTGTCAATTTTATTTTATTCTATTGACTTTTATTTATTGATTTTTAACATTTTATTGTTGTATTTTTTTGTCTGTGTTGTTTTAATTTTGCTCTGTGAAACACTTTGGGCTGTATGTTTGTGTGAAAGGTGCTATATAAATAAAGTTGAGTTGAGTTGAGCAATCATGTTCCTGTTTGTTATCAGGTAGATTCTGATACCCTTTTTATTGATCGAACACGCGAGGAATTAAATGGTTTTTCTCCAGTTTTGTGGCAAACGGATATGTAGTCCACATCAACGAAGGCTGTTTGCATGCAGTGAAAGTTGCACTCACCCTCCTCATCAAGAAAAATTGTAACACTAGCTTGTTATTTCTCACACGGGACCTTTTCCTGTACTTTACAGCGATAGGCAGTGTCTACAATGCCAAATTCGTTTTCATCTCAAGCTGGCAAAGATTAAGCTAAATACCTAGGGCCGGTTTCACAGACAAGGCTTAAGCCTAATCCTAGACTAAAATGCCTGTTTGAGCTGTCACAACTCAAAGTGACTTGTACAGACTTATACTAAAATAGTCATGGATTTAGCCCATTCTGGATTAAACTAAACCGATTGCAAGAGGGAAGATTAGAACTACTCTAGGACTAAATTCAAGCTTAAATTAATCCTTCAAGGAGGCAGGTTTAACTTCTGCTTAATACTGTTTGTGAGGGAGCATGGACTATTTGGAATATCTAAATGAAGACCAACATGCACTACAGAGGCCAGCCAGGTGAGTACTTGTTGATAGGAGTAATCTGTTAAATTACTTTGATGAAATAACTTTTTGAGACCACTTTCGTATGTACAAAGAAAATGCATCGGAGATAATATTTTTGTTTGAGCCTAGACTTTCCTCTCTGTCTCAGAGAGGAACGCCACGTTACCCACTTCTCTCCAAGTTCTGATCACTTTGAAGTTTTTCGCATTGGGAATCTTTCATCATGAAACTGGTGATTTGTGTGGTGCCAGTGAAGCAACTGTGTGTAGAATAGTTCACAAAGTCTGCAGGGCCATTTGTGAACTGAGGAGTCTTTACATCAAGTTGCCTGATGCTGCTGGCTGAGCCATCTATAAAGTGCAATTCTGTACCCAGGAGTGATTGGCTGTATAGATGAATGTCATGTTCCCATCAAGTGTCCATCAACTCCTGATGCTGAGGAGTACAGGAACTGTAAGAACTTGTTTTCCATCCATGTTCAGGGAGTATGCACTCCTAATAGGAATTTTCAAACATTGTTGCACGTTGGAAAGGTGCAACTCATGATTGAAGGATTTTTCTCCTCGTTGTGTGCTCTGTTTCAAAGAGGACAACATAGTGGACTACTTCTTGGTGACAGTGGGTATGGTCAGAGTAAGGTTTTATTCATACCTAAATCCTACAACAGCTTAGCAGCAAAGGTACAACAGAGCTCATATCAGCACTAGAGGGACGGTCAAGCATATGTTTGGAGTATGGAAAAATTGATTCCAGTGTTTACACAATACACTTCGTGTTGAGCCAAGAAGATGCTGCAAGGTGATCATTGTTACAGCTGTGCTGCACAACTACCTGAGGCAGCATTGCTGTCCTGAAGATCAGCATCAACGAGGACTCACCTGATCCCGCGGGTTATGGGTCGACCCGTGCATCACTAATCTCTAGGCTTTAGCTGTATGTATTTCCTACATTAAAAAAAACAGTAGAAACATGGAAATAAACGGGCCGCTCCGGTAGCTCACCTGGTAGAGTGCGTGCTATTAAGGCTGAATCCTCATTGCATCATCCCGGGGTTTGATTTTGACTGTTTCTGCTGGTATCTTATTAATTATTAATGATTAATCGATAATCAATTGTTAATGTGTTCAACTATTGATTAAGGAAAAAATTTGCATGAAATTTGCAACCCTACTCACCAATGAGTACATTGACCCAAGTGTCCAAAAAGGAGGAGTCCCGGGGTACTCTGGATGTCTAGAGCATATATCAGTGATCAGGGAGGTCATCAAGGAAGCCAAGAGTTACAACAACACTCTCTCAGTTGTATGGTTAGATATCGCCAAAGTCTATCCAAGCGTACCCCACCAGCTGATCCAAAATGCATTGGTGCACTACCAAGTACCATCAGAAGTAGTTAAGCTTGTAATGTCACACATGGATTCGCTGAAGATGAGGTTCGCTGGGCGAAACTTCACCACCAAATGGCAGAGGCTCGAGAAGGGCATCATGACAGGATGCACAATATCCGTGGTCGTGTTTGTGGCAGCCATGAATCTACTACTAAAGGCAGGAGAAATGCAATGTAGAGGGCCAAATGCGGACGACAATACAAGGCATCCGGCCTGCAGAGCTTTCATGAATGACTGTGATGACTCCATCGATCCAAGGAACACTGGATCCTAAGCTTGCCAGAAAATATGGCTACATGGTCATGGGTGCAATTTAAACCAGATAAATCTAGGAGCCTAAGTATCCTGAAAGGAAAGCTGAGAATAAACATCTAAAGCATTCAAGAGTCTGAGATTCCAAAGATTCAAGAGCAAGGAATCCGATGCCTTGGAAAGAATTATGACAGCACCCTGAAGGACAGCAGCAACCTCAAAGACACCACAGCTCAACTAAACATCTGGCTCAAGGCAATCGACAACAGCCAGCTGCTTGGGAGGTTTAAGGTGTGGTGCTTTCAGCATGGCATCATACCAAGACTGTAATGGCCATTCCTGCTGTATGACTTTCCCATTACTCAAGAAGAAGCAATGGAGAGACTGTGCAACAAATTTGTACGGAGATGGCTGGGTGTTCCCCCAACTTTCAGCTCGGTCAACCTGTACAGCAAGACCTCCGAGCTCCGCTTACCAGGATTTGATTAATGAGGTTCTTGTCAAAGGATGATGTGCAACCTTATTCCCCATTGAAGTCGGCAGCCACAGTTTCCCTGCGACATCAGTAAGCTATTTCTTGCAGAAGGTCGGCTTGGAACCCAAACAACTGAAGAAAGCCGCTAGGGAGATAGCCATGGCAGCTGAGACCAGCTCAAGATGGTCGTGGTTGACAAGAGCCCGCAGTTGGAACCCTTCTGCGGTGAAGGCTAATTTAGTCTGCACTGCCCCACTCAGGCAAAACAAAGCATCTTTGATGTTTACATCACCTGTGAGTGCCTAAACATTAGCACAAATAAGTTTTGGTTATATAAAAATAATATGTTTCAGCAAAATGTATTTGTTGTTGCAATTTAGTAGAATATAAACATAATTTTTCACTTTTAGCAGGGAATTTCATCCATGGAGATTTCCATTGCCTTTTTAACTCCTTGATCAGGCCAATGGACACAACCGTTCCTAATCCAACAGGATGGTATGACTTCCTCCATCTCTGTGTTGCCTTCTCTTCATAGTGCTTTTACCCACATTGTTCTGGTCTTCCACTTTAAAAGTTGTGACATAAAATGTAGTTTCTCTGTATGTGTCGCTCTCTCATCGGTGCTCCGTCCAAACTGATAGTAATAATAAATAAAGTTTATTATCATTGTTATTGGTATTATTATTATTATTGTACAATTTTAGTAGGAGTTAGTAGAATCTCACAATAATAAAGTGGTCATTGATCACTTGAGGAGTTTTCCTGCTTGCTTGCCTCTCTCTCTCTCTTCCTCCTGCTTAGCTGTGATCCCTGAGCCAGGGAAGCCTCAACGACAGGTGTCCTATCCCCCAAGACGTCTCTGCTTGTCCTGCACACGCAGGATGAATTGTGTAATCGACCTTGAGATTGTGTGTAGCGTCCACACGTACTGTAGTCTGCATTATTCCAGCTAATTGTGGGGGAGTGTCCGCAGCCAGGATTTCATTCTATTCTCTATAACTCACTCATTTAGCAGTTACCCTGCATGCTATTCTGGTATTCCAGCCTAAGACAGCACAGATTTCCATCTTTCTCAACAAAAGCACCGATTTTCTCAGAAAGATAGAGAGAATAAATCACAGAGTGAGAGTGCTTGCATTGACTGGATGATTTTGGATTTGCTGGAGTGAAGATAATCAGCGTTCATTCCTCCCATCTCGTCTTCCACACAGAGAGTTAGAGGATGGGAAATTGGGAGGCAACAGGTAGACGCTCTAATTATTTGCCTCACTGTCAAAGACATTAACCATGGCTGAGAAAACAATGCAGCTCCAGTATCGGAGCAGAATAGGAAGCAGTGATTTAGTCACACACTAATTTGCAGTAACAGAAAGCCACGCTCAGCATCACATCGCACTGCTCGGCAACTTCATAGAACTGATTAAAGAGGAATGAGTCAGGAGCGAGACAGAGAGATGACTGCTGCAATGATCATTGCCTCTTTTGTTGATCTTTAAAGCCTTATTCAGCTTTCAAGCTCGTAAAAGTAAAACTTGTCTGTTGGTCAGTATTTAATACATTTACACTGGAAAAACGTACGCTTGTATTAATCAATATTCAGCTATACTCTGCAGTTCCTCTCAGCTTTACAGAGCTTTTTAGCATCTTTCTGTGTGACTAATGGAATAATGTGCAGCAAGCCAGATCAAGCAGTAGAGTAATATTTAATCGCCTCACATTTAGTATTTTTCACATTCTGATATAGGCTATGGCATTTTCAGATTAGGGTTATATTGTTTCCTGGGTTATAATGTTTTATGTTCCAAATATCATCCTAACACCAGCAGTAGTAAAAGTAGTAGTAGTTACCAGAGGGCTCCAGCAGGGGGAGCTGAAGAAAGTTTGTGTCTTTAACTCAAATATTCCCCTTTTCAGGTACGAGTCCCTCATAATAGGGGTTAATGTTTACCACTGTGTTAGTTGAATGTGTATATAGTATATGACGTGCCATGAATAATGTGTGCGTTGCAGTGTTTTTTCCAGCAACAACTAGTTTTTGTGAGTTTATGAGTTACACTAGAGTGACAGGAGTAAATTGATTAATATTTGGGCTGTTGCAATGCTGTATTTTACTTGTAATGCTCCAGTACTGTTCAGTACAGAGTCTGATACAGAGTAACAGTGCAAATGTCAGGGTTCAGTGATTAAAAAAAAAGCTACAATGTAGGACTGTTGTTCTGATATGCATTTCCGTAGTTGTATTTTTTAGTTGTATTTATTTTGTCAATTTGCTCATGTTTGACAAAGCACAGTAGAGGGTGAGGAAGCTGTATACATTGTGAGACCTTCTCTTGTATTTGTGTTCATCTGTCTGATTATTTTGATACATCAGTCATTATACACGTGATCTGAAGAGTTTGTGTCCGTGCATCTTTCACGCAAATACTCCCCTTTTCAGGGCTTTTACATCAGCTCATTGTTTTGATCTTATTGCCACAATTCAACTGTTTTGGTTCACTCTCACCACTCTCACAGTCTTGTTTTCATTGCCTTCTCCAGGAAGTGTGTCTGGATGACTCCCGTTTCTAGCGCTACTTGAGGCTGACCAGTGCCCAGTTTGATGACCTGTTAGCTAGGATCGGTGCCGGGATTTCTCAGATGGATACCAACTACAAGCGTTCCATCTCAGCTGCGGCGCGCCTGTCCATCTGTCTCTGGTGAGTGGTAGTTTCATAATTGGTGTGTCAAAATCAATAAATATTCACTGTATCTAGCAAGTCACAGGTAGGTTGAATTAATCTGACTTACTACAGCGGTATGATCCCAAAATAAACAGATTTTTCTGTGATTTAATTGCAATATACGGATCAAAAAGGATGCCGAAATAACTACATCATGATGCCGACTTGTAAAAAGTCTGAATTCATGCTTTGTCAGGTCTGTCCGCAATACGACAAACAAACAACTTTTAAAATGCTTGTTTTTTGAATGGAGTTCGGTTGGGGCTATGCTATGCTAACATTCTAGCTGCTCCATCAATACTCAAAATAACATAATCTAAATTAGGCATGAATATGGCAGTGAAGTTATTGTTTATACACATAGATATCTACATATTGTGCAACTTTAGAATGATATAATCCGACATTTAAGATGTTTATTATTGATGACAGCAGCTGTGCAACCATATCAATAAACTACTGCTACTATCAACAGATTTTATGTAGACTACCACCTACAGTATCTTCACAACAACTCAGTTAAATTATTGTTTTCTATGCTGCAGATACCTAGCCACTGGTGGGGACCATCAGGACCATCATGAACAGCTTCTGTGTTGGGGTCTCCACTGTCTCCAGCATTGTCCCTGATGTTGCCACAGCTATTTGGGACTGCCTTGTGGAGGAGTTCATGGCTGTGCCCATCACAGAGGAATGGAGGTCTATAGCAGAGAGGTTTGAGGAGCGGTGGAATTTCGCTCTCTGCTGCGGAGCACTGGATGGCAAGCATATCGTGTCGTGAGGCCATTCCCCAGGCGCATCCTTCCCAGAGAGTGACAGATCTTCAACTACCGTCTGTCCCGAGCTTGGCTGGTGTACCGGCGTGCCATTGAGGTCCATCCAGAAGTTGTGGAGAAGTGTGTGAAGGCTACCTGTGTTGTCCATAACTTCATGCAGAGGACAACTGCAGTGAGGTGGAGCATCCCGGTTGGTGAGGTGGCACCACTGCCAGGTCTGGGAAGACTTCCTGCCAACAACTCAGCAACAGAGGCCATCAGGATGAGTGAGGCCTTCACATCCTACTTCTCTGCAGAGGGAACCGTCCCATGGCAAGACAGCATGTAGTGCACAAGCACACCCAAAACTCTTTTAAAAGCCACCCACACATTACTATTGAGCAAAGTTCCTGCAATATTACTATATTGTATATTAGCACAAAAATTGATGCAAGTGTCCCACTTTCTGCTTTTTAAATGCTTTTATGATTAGAGGCAGAAAAAATACATAGATAACATTTTAAATTTTAATTTAGATAAGAATAATGCAGTCTCTGTTCTATTTCTAGAACTGATTCTTTCTATGTAGTAGTGCATCCTGCACAATCCAAGCATCAGACAGTACACTCTATGTACTATATCCAATGCAGATGTTGTGACTGGAAGTATGACCACATTTAGCAGCTAACCAAACATAAAACCATTTGTACACTGCAGATAAATCTGATACTGACCTGAACTTGTAATATGGATAAAATATCAATCTCATGACATAAAGAAAGGCACATACATTTTAGTTCTCATGAAAATAAAGTGCTTTTATTTTGTAAAAATTTTTAGTAGTGTGTGTGTGCGTGTGTGTATGAGAAATAAAAAAAATACAAACAAACTAACGGATTAAAAATGGAAAGCCTGGTTCATTCCCTGCAAAGATTGTCGCCCCGTTATTCAATTGGCTCCAAATATAGCACCACAGTGCTTGCTTCATAAATTAATTTATGAATTTGAAATTTGACGTATTCCTTCTGCTGGGGCACAAATCTCTGTAGGGAAGGAACCAGGCTTCTGAGGAACAGCTTTAGCTTTAGCAGCTTTCAGATGTCACCGTCTGTGTCAGTCTCCCGGTCACTCCCCCTGGTCCTCTTTAGGGTCCTCTTTTTCCCTGTATGAAATGGAAACAACATATTTTGTTAAAATATTGAAATCAGGCAACAGACAAAAAGACATGAATCAAACATGACAAGCAATGAATACAGTATGTGTCATAGTAAAAAACAGAAATGTTTTTTTGTTTGACAGATATATGGTATATGGTCATTCTAGCTTTCAGTGTCAATTACAGCACATAAAGCATTTTGTAAATGCACCCATATGAATACATCATACATTTCCAGCAATGATAATATCTAGCCTTTGAATTTCCCAAATTTTAATGCAGTGAGCCCCTACAGTAATGTACAGTAAGAAATTATCCCTTAAATTTCCCTTTTGTATTGTTCATTCTAGCTGTTGAGTAAAGAAATATCTCTACTGAGACAAAAAACAACTAGTTATCCACCTATAAAAAAATATTTGGTATGAGTGATGAGTTTCCTGTGTGTGTGTGTGTGTGTGTGTGTGTGTGTGTCCACTTGTCAGCCAACCTCCCATGTCAATCTGTGACAGCCCTGCTGCTGCCTGTGAACCCTGGTCCTCGACTTCTGCATGGTACTCTGCGGGGCTGAGTTCCTCGAACCCCCGAGCCATGTTACTGGTCATCTCTCTCGGGGTAACAAAGGGGTCGAGGAAAGGCAGGACCGCGGAGTACTTCCACCTTTTTACTGGCCCTGCTGCTGACCCACTCTTCTTCTCTGTGTCCTTTCTCCTCTCCTTCAGGTGTCCCTGAGGCCCCTCCACTTCCTGCGGCATATCTCCTCTGACAAGAAATACACGTAAACTTGAACTGTTGAATCTAAATCGTTAGTAAGCCAGACAAGTATGCTGGGAAAGTATGCTGTGAATGTTTGTACTAATGCTAGTGCTAACTTGGCTAACTTCTTCACTTACTTTCCTCCAAGCAAGCTCTTCTTTTGTCTGATCTCTGTAGAGATATGAAGTAGTGTCATAGAGCTCTGGGTGCCCACACATGGCCACAATGATCCTCTCCTCCAGCTAACAATTGCATTGAGAGGATCACACATTGGCTTGATCAATCATGTCTGAGTCTAAATGTTAACGAGACAAAAGGTATGTTTTTTTCTAAAACCATGGTACCACCTCCTAACCCTGATTTTCTCATCAAATGTGAAATGATTGACATAGTCACTGATTTTAAATATCTCGGTGTTATACTGGATCCAAATTTGAAGTTTAAGAAATATGTAAAATAAAAATGGTTATAACCATAAAGTACAACTTGTTTTTAGACATACTGTATTATAAACTGTCTCTCTGGATGCAGCCAAGATATTTATGCATGCGATGATCCTTTCCCATATGTCTTACTGCCTTACATGTTGAGTCCTTATACAAACAAACTCTAAAAACTCTGGACAAAAAAGCCATTGCATTTTCATCACTGTAGGGTAGTGGTGAAATACAATTTACTGAGCTCAGCCAGACAAAATTTCATGGCCACAAATGTCTGGAGAACATTTCATGGCAAACAGTCCAGTAGTTGTTGAGACCAAAGTGCTGGACCAAGCGACTGATATTGTGAATACAAAAACGGGGCAGAGATGGAGCGAGGTGGCTCCTAGAAGTTTATCAATCAAGATAAACTTAAGCTTTATCAATCATAAAAAGCAGATAAAGTATCTTAAGCACCACTGGCTCTAAAGAAATCATGTAAAAGATGCGTGAAGAGTGAAGAATCTTTGAAATGGAGCAATCTCAAGATTTAGTGTGGTTTAAATCCTGTATAATTTTAGTTACTGACTTCAATCAACGATGGCTGAAGCTGTTTACCACCTCCCCCCATTGGACTCTCTACCGTCAGATGCAACTTGGCTTTTAGTCACAAGTCTCTCAAGGAAGGAATGCATTCATTTTAACCAACACTGTTGTCTGGGCTGTCTACATGCTTATATAGCCCAGTATCACAAATCACGATTTGCCTCAGGAAGCTTTACAATCTGTACAGCATACGACACCCTCTGTCCTTAGACCCTCAACTTGGATGAGGCAGAACTCACCCAAAAAACCTTTAACAGGGAAAAAAATGGAAGATATTCTCGGATATAAGAGGAGCGCTTAGAGGAAGAGATTTAGTTTGTCAGCATTATCAGTATGATCAAATTCTGTCCCCAGACATTCTTGTTTTGTTATTTCTTTGTAATAATGAAGTGTCTGTAAACCTCCACAGCTGAATATAGACACAACAGAATGTCAAAGCTATGAGTGGATTGAGTGGAGAGGGAGACATTCAGGTGTGAACGGCACAAAAACAACATAGTAAAGCTAGGTGTATTTTATCATCTGACCAGAAGCAAATGGCCGCAGGGCTAGAAGTGGAAGAGGAACTTGGCCTCTACAGTGATGCATCAGACCACTGGCTTCCCACCTGTCCTCAGACCCAGCCAAGCTAACAGCAGGGCTCCAGGGACGGCAGTTTGGGTCAGTTGTTCGATCTGGCGTTTCACCAGTTTGAAACTTAAACTGTCCAACTATATGAGTTCTGATTCAACACCCACATCTCAGTCATGAAAAACTGGACGAATACACTCCCTACTGATTGGTTACCAAGAGAAACAAGATGGCAGCAGTCTGATTATCAGGCTACTTCCCCATAAATCCCGCTGACTTTGGTGATCCCCTGACTTTTGATCTAGTGCCGCCAGTAGGTTAAGATTTCAGTTTTTTCCATTCTTTGGTTTATGAACAAGTACCTTCAA
The DNA here is from genome assembly GCA_003416845.1 of Oplegnathus fasciatus. Lineage (NCBI taxonomy): Eukaryota > Metazoa > Chordata > Actinopteri > Centrarchiformes > Oplegnathidae > Oplegnathus > Oplegnathus fasciatus. The sequence continues at coordinate 598,610 of NTHP01000116.1, read as the reverse complement.
AACTAATGACATTCCCATCATCCTCACCTGCACCTTGTGTTGCTAGTCAGCAAATGTTTGCATGGTAAGATGGTGAACGTCATTCCTGCTAAACATCAGCTCACAAAGTTGATATGATGCTCTTGATAGTCTTGATAGAGCCATCAAACAAACACTGACCAGGAAACGTTCACTGCTAACGTCAGTTTACAGGCTGGACAGTTAATTAGCTGCTCAGCTGCAGCACATTAAACAGCGTGTAGACATACCTGATAATGTCACTGTGGTCCGGTTATATGCTGGTGTGGTCCTTACTCTTCCATACCACTAACAACATGTCTTCCCATGACATGTAGCTACAGTGCAACTTTGTTGACTTTGTCTCTCGTTCCCTACGGTGTAACACCGGCACTCTGGCAGTCTGCAAGTCAAAAAGGAGTATTTCTGATATTTCCCCAAGGACATTTTTCTTCATTTTAATAATAAAAATTATTAACACGCGATCTTCATACCAGTTGGTGTCTGCCCCGAGTTAATTTAGTCTTTGTTCTTGTTTGAATGTGCTGTTTCAAGGAGGATGGCTCCTCATGGTGGTGGTGAGATTTGTAGTAGGGATCCTATACTGTACAGAATCTAAGCAAAGGACTCAGTCAGTATCAAGCAGGATAAGCTCTGTCCACTTTCATTCTTGTTACATTAGTATTTGTTTTGTGCTAATTGACCGCCTGTTAGATTCTACCTGTCATTATCTGCATTCTTTATTTTCCTGCAAAGGTGACAAACTCAGGTCAGGAGATCAGAGCAAGAAGTGGAGGATGGTCTAACGTCCTTACTTTAGGTCTACCACCACAGCGAGGCTGCTGCAGATCAGTCCTTCAGCCACAAGCATCAAGTTTGTTTCAAGTTCCTCACTCCAGTGTAAATTGTTGCTCCTTATTTAGGTTTAGTGGCACAGGGAGAGAGAAGAAGGCTTTAGAGAGCTGAGGAGAAGTGACCATTATCCAGTCCTATTTACTTCAGAGTTCAGGGCACAACCACATTCACACAATCAAGTATCAGCTTCTCTCCATCTGGGGCCCAAACAAAGGAGCCGCTGCAGTTCTTCATCAAAATGAGTACGGATTCCATTTCCCCAAGGGAAAACAACACAATGAAGAGTCAGGAGGGTTAATGATACTTGTGAATAACGCTCCATGTGGGCCATTTGAGGTTGAAATTTCAGAAAGAGAGAGTGAGAAAGAAAGAGACAAGGAGAAAGAGAGAGAGGAGCGTGCTCTGTGACAGTGATACATTTGGAATATAATCGGGCACTGCTGCTTTAGCTATTAAAAACGAATTAAGCAGAAGCACAATTAGAGGGCATTATCATGCAAATACTATGAGATGTATTGTTCTCTGTCAGAACACATGTTAAATCTAATTAAAGTGAACTCTGGGTTGTCTGCTTTGTTGTTTTTGGAGGGAATGAAGAGCAACATAGGGGATACACCAGAGATATACACGTCTAGATGGACAAACTAAATAATAGATTCTTGTCACTGTTGTATTTACATTTTTAGTAAAGATAATTAATTTATTGTTATTGGACAATTCATCATGAAAAAGAGTCCAAAACTGGTTGTGGTTTGCCCCCTGAGGTGGTAAATAGGCTACACAGCTGTCAGGTCAATGGATAATGATGTCTCCAAATGCCTAAAATGCAAGACACTATTCACTTATGGAAAGTAACTAAGTACAATTTTGAGGTTTTATATTGTACTTTGTACTGCACCCCATATATTTTGTTAAAGATTAAACCAGTGGCTCTCAACCTTTTTGGTGTGTGGCCCCTTAAGAAGTAGTGTGTGCAGTGTCTAGTTGGGGCTCCTTGTCATGTTTCAGATGTTTAAGAGTTGTTGGTTGTTCCACCAAAGAGACATTTCCTCTCTAAACTCCTCACATGGCTTCATTTAAGTAACTGTTTGAGGCCCCATATCGCAGAACACATACGCACAAAAAATGCGTCAGTACAACCATTTGCCATCTATAAAACATATCAACAAACATTTGTCAATGGGCTACGCAGTAAATTAAAACGATGCAGGAGTACTTTGAGAAATTTCATTTCTTACATCACACTTTAAAACAATTTTGCGATTCAGCTGGGTCACCACAGTCCATCGTTAGCTGACTACAGCTGGTGTCTTCTGCAAAGTTAGCTACCACTTTTCAGAGCTATCTTTCAAGCCAACAGGTGGTGAGTGATAATTAGAGCTGCACTAATTAATAATTGTACAATAAAAATGGCTCAAATTACTGCTTGTAATGTGAGAGGCGTGGTTTGAAGTTATGAACCCAGATAGAATCAGCACTGAATTATCACCAAACTCGGCTCTACTGGGAGTTTTAGTATCTTTCTGCTCATTGTTTTGGTTTTTCACCCCGCAACTTTACTGTTTGGTTCAGTCTCACTGCTCTCATCAACTCTTTTTCAGCAGCAGGAAGGCAACTATATATATCAGTGAAAAAGCTCCAATAAACCCCCTGCATTACCCCCCAAAATCCCAAATAGCCTATGAAATACAGGCCTACATATGAGCAAATTTGTTTTTATGGGCTGTGGCTATAATTTATTTGATGTGATTATTGCACATTTTGTAGCAGTTTTCGTTTCCATCCGCTCAATTTTCAAAATGAAACACCCTTCACTACATCAACATTACGACATAACCGGTGGCACCAGGCCAGACGAAGCACATAAACCAAGGAAAAATCAACAAATTCTTAGCAAGTCAACAACATTGTGTAGGCAAAATGCTCCACTTCTGAAACGCTCCCGGTGGGGTATGAAGCCATGCGGAAGACGGAACAAAACCACGGCGCAGCCGCAACATGATGCAGCCGGAACGCGACGCAGTTGTAGAGAGTTATAGAGAGTCATACAAAAGCAGCCTTTGGGCACAGACAATGGCTATGAGAGGCACTCATTGAAGGTAATTAGAGTGAATTAGGAAAAACGTCATCTCTGACCCCTGAAAGATGCCACTTAAGTGAACCTTAAAAGCAAATAAACTCTACACTCAGATGTGGTTGATAGAACCTTGTGTACAGTCAGCACAAGACCAATAACAGGAAACAGTCCAGTAGCATGACCTTTGTAAATGTCTTTTTTTACTCTGACTGCACAACCAATTCTAAAAGCAAATCATATTTCAAATGGACTCCCAGAAAGCCATGTGAGAATCACATCAGAAGCATTTCTGTTTATGAGTAAACGGACTGATTGCCAAATAAACTCATCCTTAACTCCCTCTCCCCCTCCTCTCTCTCCCTGCATGGCGGATTTTGCACGCGAGCAGCATAAACATCAAAGGGAAGTCAGCCCATGTGATTGGTGCTGGGGCATGGAGTGCTTGTCAGACACTGCTCTTTTTAGTGTCCTCTGTGTGGAGCAGATATTATTTCTCACAGTGTGGACTTGCCAGTGCAGATAGCGTGGTCTTGGTAACTGATGCAGTGTGTTTGCTTTAGTTAATTGGATTTTGAAGTAACCATTGTTTACCCAAGAGCCCGTAATGAATTCCCAGCCAGTGTGATTACAGTGTAATCATAACATACAACCTATCTTAAAAATGACAAGCAAGAGAGGGCAAGAACAGTACAAAAACAAACACTGAATTAATTAATATATTCTTTCTTTAAAACAATCTTTTAACAACTTAGTAGCTTGATTTCGATTGTCATCCAATAGCATACTACAAAGGGTATACATGTACACCATCGGTGGCAAAAATGCAACATTCAGCGTCTACCATAGCATAGATGGAAGATCACAAAGTGCTTCACTGGAGTAAAATGCTGTCAGCATGCTAGCATTCTCCCAATGACAAGGCTGAAAATGGTGCTAAGCAGGTGTAATGTTAACCATGATCACCCCCTTAGTTTAGCATGTTAGCATGCTAACATTTGCTAATTAGCAGTAAACACAAAGTGAGGCTGAGGCAGATGGGAATGTTATTAGTTTGCAGGGAAATAAGGGACAAATTGAATTTTTGACCTGATGGTGGTGCTAGACGAAAAGTCACAGGATCAAGATTCATCATCTTGGAACCATGAATGTCTGCACCAAATATCTTTTTAACCCATTAAGTAGATGTTGAGATATTTCATCGGAAAGTTGACCTGTTGGTGGCGCCAGAGAAAAAGTCGGTGAATCACCAAAGTCTCAAGAAATCTGCAAACCATGAACGTCTGTCCCAATAACTGTTCAGATAACTACGACAACGTTGCCATCGCTAAAGCTATGCCACATGGCTAAAGACATGTAAGATAAGGTTAAAATGGTAAAGAGCTGTCAAGTACTCTGGTGAACACAGTGAAGCAGATAAAGAGCCAGATGTATTTCTCAGGAGTTGGTGGAGACCAAAAACAGAGCTAAAAGGAGAGTGAATGTTGAACTTCACTCACATTTCATCTCTCTTCTCATGTTGCCTGTTTTTCAGTGGAACTTCATTTAAGATGAACAAATCAATTGCAACTGCAATCAAAGAACCAAGCTGGCTGGATGTGAATTAACAAGGTCATTTTAGCTGGTTCACATCATGTTAGCCTGGATTAGTTGAGACATGTTTGAAGTTTATATGTTTATATGCTATTTATGTGCCGTCAGACTTTGTTAGGTGTTCCTTTGTGTCCAGCTACATATAAACTGTAAGTCCAGTTTGTTGTATGGATTATTGTTGATTCTGATGGCTCCTACTTTTCAAGATATTTGTTTTCCTATGGGTATCGGAGCTCTACTTGTTCATAGCAGCCACCTGTATGGTTAGCTATGTGGTGCCATATGAAAGGCAATCACCCTCTACATTAATGTTGCGTACACCTTGATTATTTGTGGTCCTTTCACAATTATCAACGAGAAAAGAATTTTAAGAGCAGGCTGTTGGTGAAATGGAAAAAAAAGCCAGACTCCATAAATCACCACAATATCACTATGTACCCTTGCAGAAATAACAGTGATTCTCTACTTGTTGCCTGCATGCCATCTCTGCAGGATGACCTTTAAAGCCAAGATACTGACACCATGTTCACCTGAATGCTCTCTCAACCTCAGGCTTTGATGCCAAAATACACACAAGCTTTTGTCTGGGAATGTTCACTTTCTCGTAAAAGAACTAACAAAAAAAAACAACATACAGGGTAGCTAGATGCTCAAACCACCTCAAGCTGAGAGGGCTCGGAAACGTGTCCTTTAGCCCATTTTCACACTGATACACGTTATTAAGGATGGAGGGGTCTAATATCCGAGGAGAGCAAATCTGTCCCTTGATCTGTCTGCGCTTTTGAAATATATTTCAAAAGCATTTTAGAAAATAAGGGGAAACTGAGGCTAATTTTGAATGTAGAAATTAATCTTTCCATCTGCTCAGCAGGAGAGCAACTTTCATCAAACACTCTTCAGCCCTCTTTTTTCACCAACTGTTGAGTCCTGTGGGCTTTTCACTCATTTTCCTTACAATTATCTGCTGGTCTGTACACTGAAGTAAGTTGGATAACTAAAGCAGATAAACTAAATAAAGTGCTAGTAACCTGACCAAAACATATAACTCTTTGTAATGTCCATCTTTCTTTTTAGACAATAATTTATCTGGGGTATTTTACTGTTTATACACTGAACTAACAGTGGTCCATGACTTGTACCTGAGCATTATGCCGCATTTAGGTGACCGTTTGATTTGCACGTTGATAGCACAAAAACTAACTTGTTTATGGAAATGTGTACAGTGAGGATAGACAGTTTTCTGCTCTCTCCAAGTTGTAAAAATCAAGTCTCAACGCACCTGTGGAAACAGGAATCACAGCACCAACAGTGGCTCTAGCGTTATTTATGTTTATTCATAAAATAAAAAAAACATTACATGTGTGTAGAATCTGAATTATGAATGAATCATGAAAACACTCTTTGCAACTTATTTTCCGTTCCAAAATATTCAGCTATAAAGTTGTGGGTGTCCTACAATGTCAGCCCGAGGCTTACTGTGGACTAATTGTACATTTTATTTAGAACATCTATAGCTTATTACTGTGCTATTTCTATGAGTCCCATTCTGTGTCGATCTGACGCCTCGGCATATCTATAATCAGCACTGGAGCAGCAGTCATCAGACGCCAGCTGTTTTTCTTATAAACTGTTACTGAGTTATTTCTACACATTTGCTGAGCCTGATGAGTTATGGTCGGCTCCTCAATGAACGATGCTGGAGTGAGCGAGGATGTCCCGTTTGGTAAATATACAATTCCTCCATCCTCGCGTCTCTTCCTCTTCTCTCTCTCATCCCTGCTGAGGGGACTGTACGACACAAGGAAGAGACGTGAGCGAGGGAAGCGAGGAACCACGTGAGTCAAATGGAAAGTACTCTTTTTCGTCTTCCTCTTCTTCTCCTGTTTACTTTCATTATTATTATTATGACAACAAAACCTCTGTAACACCTGTGCAGCACTGGTGACAGCATGATGTAGGACATCAGTGATTGCAAGTGTGGATATGATAACACCGATGGAGGATTTGAATAAGGACTCTGTTAACTGGATCTTTATTGTGAGATGCTTTTTTAGGTGTCATCCTGTTGTTTCAGGGTTTCAAATGTTTGAAAGTCACTCGACTTGTTTGAGTTTGTTGTAGATGGGTGCTCGCCACGGTTTATACCAGTTGATTCATTTGCTATTATGCTATTTTCCTTAGTGCTGTTTTTATCACGTATTTTCATCACTGAAAATGATTCTCATTTTAAAAATAGCCCCAACTGACTTTCACAACTGTGTCTACTGATTGCTACTGTTTGTGCTTGTACATGGTTAGAATAGCTTTTTCACAGCAGACATTTTGACATGTCACAGCAGAAAAAGCACAGGTATTACTAATAGCATTAATAATGGCTGCATTCCATTTTTGTCTGCTAGTTTCAGGGCCCTGGTACTGTGCATGCTGACTCACCGGGAAGGCTTACTGGGACACCAAAATGGAACAGAGACATTGTTAATGTTATTAGTTACACCTGCTGTAACAAATTTAAATGTACAATGTGAAAAAAATCTATTTAAACTTGTCAACTAAAATAAGACAAATTATTGTAAGAGGAGGCAAGCCCTTCAATGTAAATCAAATTAAAATAGCTTATAGTGTTCTCAGCCTCTCAGGCAAGCATCACACGCACACAGACAACATTTTTAAACCTCTTCCTGCTGATAAAGCACATCCTAAAACAATGACAACTGAAAAACCGTGAGTTATTGTTTAATAAATCACCACCAAGACCTGTACAGACCACCTACAGAACAGCAAGCATGCTGTGCTGAAGGTCGGCTGGGATGCTGACATGAAACATTTTGAAAGTGAGAAAAAACTCAGAGTTACAACACAAAAACTCTGGTTTGGTCTAGTGTGCACCACACATCTCCAGCTAACAAATCAGAAAAAAAGCACATGTTGTTGGCAGCTGGAAAAGGTGGGAGAGAAGACTGGCTGTGGACATACAGCATGATGATGCAGAGTTTATTTTGTTGGGCACAACACAGCAGCTAGACTGGGCCCACAGAAGCTGAGAAGAGCTAAGAATAGCAGTGAGAATGGCGGGAGGTGGGAGAACAGTTGGGGATGAGTGCAGTAGTCCTTCCTAAACTTTGGATTCAGCTTCTTGTTTCCAGCTGCTGAGATTAAAAAAGGTCAAGTTCTTTTATTGTCATGTGCACAACAATTACAGTGAAGCAGTCTTTGGCAATGAAATTCTTCATTCTCAGGCTCCCTCCACCAATATGAATGAAAAGAAAATCACGCAAGTAAAAAAGAGAATCGAAGACATAAAACAGTACAGAAGCTAAAATAGGCCTGTAGAATATAATATATATAAAATTAAATATAATACAATAAAATTAAATATAATACTGTGGTAGGCAGGTGTACAATGATAAAATGAATGTACAGGTAATGGACAGGTAAGAGCAGGATTTATATATATTTATATTTACTGTATGTATATATATATATATATATATATATATATATATATATATATATATATGTAAACACACATACATGTGATGTATGGAGGTATAAATGGAGATGTAAACAGGTAGTAAGTAACAGTTGTATGAACAGAGTGAAAAAGTGATATAAAAGAAAGCAATGGTAAATATACAGTATGAGACTGAGATCGCTGCTTGTTGTTTTGTGTCATTATCTAACCCTAAGGTCAGAACTTAATTAGCTAAAATAATACACACTTGCCAGGCCTCTTATGGAGCGTGGCAGGTGTCAACAGTAAAGGTTTTGATAAGTTGTGTGCACTGATTATAATTCATTTCCTTAAACTAATTATTCTTATCCTCAATTACTTAATTCTGTTTACTAAAATTGAGCTCGCAGGACTCTAGTACCAACAGGCAGTTGACCCCAACCAACAAAAATAGTTAGTGTGGATTTTGAAACAAAAATAGCAGCAAAACTACCAATCATTCAGATTTTTTTTTTATCAGAAGATAAGGAAGGATTCTACATTGACCACACTCAAAGGCTATAAATTAGCTCCTAGCTGAATTTAGGGGAAAAAATTAGGAAATAAGAAAAAGGTTTTTGTTCTAAGATATTTACAAAGCATTTTACTGCTCCCAAGTCTAAAAGAAATTAGAGATAGTCTAGAGGACTCCTGTGTCAGTCAGTTGCTGCAGGTAATGCGCCTCCTAGCTTCAGAGTTTTGGAAAAATATGACACTGAACTCTTGAAAGTAAATTCTGAAGGCAGGCAATTGGATATTGAATATTGACAGTGTCACTTGTCAACCAATCACTGCAGACACAGTAACTTCATTAATGAAACATGATGCCATCCCTCAAATCACCTTCAACCCTTCTCGTAGCTTAGACGTTATCTCCTAGCTAGGAACTTTTAGTGGTATTTAGGGGGCAATACTAAGACAGGATACTTTGTGAATGTGGCTCTTCATCTTTATTGAGAGCTTGTTCCACTGCTGGGATACAAGAACTGAGAATTGTAAGGACACATGCCTCTGAAAGCATGAAGGTTAAATGTGGGGTCCTGCAAGGGTCAGTATTGGGCCCCAAACTTTTCATTTTATATATTAATATTTGTGAAGTGGAATGTGTATTATGTTAGAGATTGCAGCTTATATTTTGTGTAAATTTTAGTGTTGGAATTTTACACTGAAGTGATTGTGAGTAACCATGTCTGTTAATTTTTTTCAAAGACCTTCCCATAGCTTGGATTTTCTGGCATCAGTTGATGTGGCCCACAGCACGGCAGTGGAGGAAGAACTGGAACAGCGTGACATGGAGATCTTTCAGCAGGCTGAAGACGTGATTTTGTATGGAGTTTCCAGAAGGCTTCTTGAACATTTTTGGTTATTCCTTCAAATGAAGTTGGAGAAAAAAGTAATTTGCTTAATTCTCATAATTGTAAAAGAGAATTCTTTATTGGGAAGCATTCCAAATGGCATGGAATTGTCATTTTTTCACCACAGACAATTTGCATATTCAATTGCAATACTGCATATTCATCAGTGTCTGAGAACTGCTGCAGACTGTGGTCTTGCATTGTAGGACAAAAACTCCATTTGATTCTACAGAAACAGCACTTTTTTTGCATCACTCTTGAAAACACTGAAGCGAGAAAATTTGGCCACCATCACAGTGCATCATGTTTATAGATGTGTCTTTGGTGGCACGCAACACGCATTTTGAAGTCCTAATTTTTCTTCCACTGCAAACTTGTGGTACACCAGAGAGCCAAGTGCCACCTTGGAAACGATTCAATTTTTAACTGGCTAGAAAAGCCTAAACCCGACAGAGTAACCCCAGAGAGAGAGGGATTAAGACAGAGAGCAGAAAGAGAGAGTCAGTTGGAGAGCACAAATGAGTAAAGTAAAAGCAAACTCTAACATTAAATATCAGACCTTATCTTTGAACCTGGAAGCATTATTCATTGAAAATACATCAAAAACCAGGCAGAGACAGTGTGTTTTTGCATATAAACTGCTCCAAAACAGCTACTGTCCAACCATGCTGAATCTGTTATCAATACACCTGCACTTAAATAATCAAAAACTGCTTCATAGCCATGTGTTTTACTGTGCTTCTCGTTCCTCCTTCAGGTAAGAACCCTTGTAACCTTTTTGAGCTGCCTGTCAGAGCAGACTATTGTTTAGTCCACTGGGGTCCACGGGTTCAAGATGCTTCATCTACTGAGACAGGAATATACAGTATGTGTATAGAAGGGTTATTTAAGATCAAAGTATCTTAATGATCTCATAGGCCAACCCAGAGATGGAGACATTAAGTCACATTGAGAGCATCAAACATACTAGGTACTGCATTTGCTATTGAACATGTTGTAAGGCTGTTGCCGTATCTGAATTATTGCTTCCCAAGACTTGCAACACTGTAAAAATCTCCCTTTAAAGAAATTTGTACTTTATTACATTTAGAAAAAGTACAACACTTTGAGCCCAAATTGGCTTCTCATCAGGTACAGAGGTATTAAAGTGAATCAGGTGTGTGTCATTGATTAAAAGGGTGAAAAACAAAAGCAATACATTGAAATATCGTCAAGAATTACAAAGATAAGAAGTAAAAACTAAAGAATAATGCCATACGCAGAGCAACAAAAGACAACCAATCTGGATATAAGGTCAAAATTAAACTGGTTAGAGTGAGTTACATATTGGAAGCTTATGCCGTCTAAATCAACCTCAAAACAGGGGATGGGGTTTACAGTGTTGCGAGTCTTTGGGAAGCAGAAGCCGCTTTGCACAGCAGTCACTTGTATCTGAATGATTCCAATTATTTCTGATCAGATCAATCAGAAAGAAAAAATGTTGTTGTACAATCACAGCATTCCAAGTTGAGTAGTCTGCTTCAACTAACTCAAGCCTATCAGCACCAAATAGAAAAACCTCAATCTAAATGTCAGATAGGAGGTCAGGAAGGTAGGTAGACAGACAGGTCTGCATGCCAAAAGCAAAGCAATGAAGAGACACTTTATGCTGCCTAAGGATGTGGCCCAGAGGGACCATGTCGCGGTAAATAAAGAACGGTAATCAGCCTTAAACCTTAAACCTGCATGACCCTGGAGGGACACCATACTCAATCAAAAAGAGCATAGGAATTACCAAGGACATCAGAAAAAAGTTGACCAGAAAAAGACAACGTTTAGTCACACAAATAAGAATCAAAATAACACCCCAGTCTGGACTTCTGAGCTTTTAGCCATTTTCAGCTCATTGCTTTAGTTTGCTGGTACCTTTGAGTCCTCAGTACCCTTCCCCTGTCTCAGTAAAACAATGGGGGGAAATTTTGATATGACCACGCCTTAAAGAGTAACCTAACACCCCCTGAGAATCTTGTTTTTGTTGATATCCAATATTTTAACTTCTCACCTTGCTGAAGTGATATAGGAGTGTACTCAGGCTGTGTCAGTACACTGTAACATCACTGTTGGGTGTGGTTACAGGTACAACAAAGCACACATCTGACCACTCCCATCATTGAGGTTGGTTAAAAGTTTCAAGCCTGTTTCACCCCTGACTACAGCCGAAGAGGGCAGCGGAACAGCCTGGTGTAAAGTTACTCTGGTGTTCAGAGTAACTGTACCCAGGTTAATAATCCTGCTTGCAGTGCCAACTAGTAGGGGCAACATGTTTTTCCCACAACCTGTGCAGCAATGATGGACTATATCACTCCCCAACAGCTGTTATGATTTTTGCCCCACTTCATGGCGGCTCTACCGGGTTCCCATTTGCTCAGAACTTGGTAGAACTGCTTTCTCATATTTTGTGCCCTGGTCATGGAATTCGTTTTGTATTATGTATCTCTGTTCTGTATCTGTCTGTTTTTAATGTGCTCCACTTCTAATTGTCCCTTGTCTGTTGTTGACATGCTCTCTTTCATAATTTTTTGTAACCTTGTAATGGTGTGCCATCTTGGTCAGGTCTCCCTCGAAAAATAGATTTTAATCTTGAGGCACTTCCTGGTTAAATAAAGGTTAAATAAAAAAAATAAAATAAGAGTTGCGGGGTGGGGAGGGCTATTTTGGGCGCCCCTGGTTCCAGAAATAAAAGTCCAATTCATAGACAATGTTAGGTGACTGAAAGTGGGAGCACTTCTACAGTACAAAAACTGTGTTAGAAAATATTTAGCTAATGATTACAGTTTTGAGAAAACTGACACTTTTATTAATTAATTGTCTGATTAATTCAGCAACTACGCCGCCGTGTTTTCTTCTCAACTGCAGTGAGGAACAGCTCTGATTCGCACCTATAACTGGCTTTTTCTCCATAGAAACCTATCCATAGCAATGGCAGCTTGTAGTATTTAGAGCCACCCACCATGCCAAAATGACAGAAAAAACATGAAGAAACCATGTTGAAATAATTAAAACCAACCGCCACTGCATAAACCTATAAGATCATTATCCAGGAGAAAATTCCTCCTTGTAGTATACCAAGTTGAGCAGTCTGCTTCAACTAACTCAAAGCAGTCCTCCGTTGCACCGTAGTATAATGGCCCGACAAGATCCATGCCCGTTCGTTTGTAGGTTTACTAATTACCCTTTGCAGTAGGCGAAGCACAAAGGCCCAGCCAGCAGATTATTAGCCAGTCTTACATGGTGGTCCCTGTCAGCAAAGACTAATCAACCAAGACGTTCACAGTATTAATGTAGGGTAATTGTTCAATATGTCACATCTTTGTGTCATCACAGAGAAATATATAAATAGAAATAGGACATTTAATTGGAAGTGTGGAGAAAAAAACAGCAAGTATCATTTCTGTGCTGATAAGACAACCTGACATGAAGCCAGATCAAAGAGTTGCAGGTATCATCCATTCAACCATGAAGGTCAACGGCTGATATTAAAAGTAAGGATAATTCTTCAGCACATCAATTAACACGTGTATGAAGCACCCAGGTTAGATTGTCTAATGTTGAGCGGGAGGAGAGGCTGAAGGTTATGGCACAAAAGGAAAAACCAAAAAAGGCGAACTGATTATGAGTTATATAAAAAGAGAAACAGTCTCATTATCTCTCCCTTGTTCTTTGATGCGTTCACAGGGGAGCTTATTAGTCTCATCACACGCATCAATTACAAATGCAGTCCCCCCTCTTCACTGACGGGATTATTTGATTTTTTTTTTTTTACCTTATCTAGCCATCAGGTGAAGCATGCTGTACTGTATTTATATCACGAAAAGCTTCTGATTATACCATGTCAACATTCCTGGAGGTGGGTGCGTTTTGGAAGGCCACCCACGGACATGTCTGTGGGTGGGAGCACTGGCAGAGAGAAGCAGGCTAATTGACTGTCATTGGAGTATGTAACAGAGCTCAGGGCCTGGTGAACAGACAGCTCCCTATTTATTAGAGAGGTTACATGGTGCAGTGGTTGGACTTCTCTTTAAAAAAAAAAATGGCATGGAAAAGTTTCCTGTGACTCTTTCTGAGGAGTTAACCATTGTCCTCTTACATGTCAGCTGGACTACAGTTACTGATATCAACTGTCAATTCTCCTTACGTTATTAGAATATAATAAAACTTGAACCATAGAAATAGAGAAATGGGTGTCATGGTGATGGCAGCTCCTCCTCTCCTGATGTCCCCATTTTGATCAAAAATCCTAATACATCAGGAACATAATATGCAGCTTGCCATTGCCTTCCCAAATGTACATCAAAGGGTGTTTCCAGGTGTTGGGGGGTACAATGGCATATGTGAAAAAAGCTATATAAAGCCTGTGTCTCTAGAAGGAGCTGTGTGGAGTCTGATAAATGTCCTTAAGTGAGGTTGCTTAAGTCGCTTGAGCTTTTAACGATCTCCGTCAGTTCCCTCTCATGCGCAAGTCTTAGCTTTTCACATTCTAGCTAATGCAGCCTTAACTGCTCCCTTTCCTTTGCCTCAATCTCGAGTTTGAGTTTCCTCAGCTTTAATTTTCGCTCTCATTCCTTTAGCTCTGTCTTTACTTACTTCCACCAGAGGATGCATCAGTCTGTTCTTTGGATAACTCAGATTTTTCACACAGTACACCCTGTTAGACCAAACTGGGTTCATCTCAACTCACTCAACTCACTCACTCAACTGGGTTCAGCAGACTACCTCATGCGGCAACACATAAATGACCTCACCTATTAACCTCACACTGTGGACTTTGTTTAGATCCTGGACTAGCCTCCATTATTCTATTACAGCTGGCTCAACCACCAAACATAACAATGGACATAACACCAGGGTAGAAGTTTACTGCATGTAAATTGTTGAAATAAATGAATGGATAAATGAAAAGCACATACCAAGCGCCACTAAGGTGCTGCTGCAGTGTGGTGGAGAGACAGAGAGAGACAGAGAGAGAGAGAGCTGAACAAAGGACCTGCCTATAAAGCTTCAGCCCACAAGCCAACGCAGGTGCCTGCCAATCAGATCAGATGATCAAGCTAGAGCTGTGGACAGGAAACACCAAAATAACAGGTGTCATGGTTGACATCACCCCATAAGCTTTTATCGACACAAGCTTGAAGCTTTGACTTTTTATCAAAGACATGCATGTCCAAGTCTTGGAAGTGCTCCAAATATTGTTTTCTATGTAGATGGGACTTTTCCTTCCAGAACCCTCCCCAAAGTACCCCCTTCCACTTTGAACTCAGTAGCAGCACCCTGCCATAGGGTGCTATTGATCTACAGGTAAGCAGATAACAAATTACTGCAGGAAAGGGCCTTTAAAAAAACAAATCCATGACTGAAATTCATTCTTATGTCTTCCAGTTCAACTCCATGTTGGAAATTCCAAAGATTAAAATTGCAATCAAGCAATTATCTGAATTGGCATTAATTTGGTCATGCCTCAATTTCACTGAAGTGCACAGGTAATTGGCTCTTTGAATTTCTTACCCATAATCACTGTACCGACACTTTATGTAAAGCATTAAAAAAGAGGAGGTCTGTAAGATTTTAAGACTGATGAGATGAAGATGAGGCGGATGCAGCTGAACATCTTTTTTTCTATTAATCACACAGGAGAAGAAGAAGAATAGAGTTTAGGGTGCTGAGGCTGTTGTGAAGCACACACTGTCATGGTCCGTGGCTGGGTCCTTGCTTGTTCCCAGTGTTTCTTAGTGTTTCCTCCTCCTTGTGTTCTTTGTGATCCCGTTTGTCTCTCTCATGTTCTGTGTTGTCTCTTATGTCTCGTTCCCTGCACTAGTCTTGTCTTTGTCTGTTTTCAGTTTAGTCATNNNNACACACACACGCACGCAATAAACAGGTGCTAAAAAGTTAATAATATTCACTACTCTGTGATTAAATATACTGAATATATTTAAGCTTTTAAAATATTGGAGTGCCAACATGAATGTGTGTCAGCTTCAGTGTATGAATTTATTTAGGCTCCACCTTATTAAATGAACTGCAAGCAAATCATATTTCAGCAATACAGATTACAGACAAGAACAGTC
>NTHP01000116.1:550352-573782 GCA_003416845.1 Oplegnathus fasciatus | reverse complement strand
ACCTGAGAGTCTGTAGCTGTCTGTGTCCACAAACAAACTAATCAGTTGGATGAGCTGAAGCTAATTTACCCCATTCTGTATATAATGTCAATGATATAATGACCCTTACAAATATAACTTAACTCCTGATCGAGATGTGAAAAAGGGGAGGGGGAGGGATGGCGTTAGTTCAATAAATATTAATCCAACATGTTACTAGTGTCAGAGATGATACATGTTTACACTGATTACAGAACAGCTAAGCTGTTACTGACACTTTGGGTCTTCATTAAAGGTGCAGTCTGCAGTTCTAATCCAATACACTTTTTGTCAAATTCAGTGAATATCTCCTCACGGTCCGCTAGCTGTCCGTTCTGTGTGTGTGGGCTGAAAAACAGTCCGGTGTTCAGACACAGCCCTGGATCTGTAAACAGGAAACAAACATAGTGGCTCGGACCGATCAGCCAACCCGTTCTCATTGTCAGGTCGTCAAATACCGACGCTTTGTCACAACTCGTGCTCGTGCACAGGACAACACTAATGCTGTGCGTTACTTGCGCGAGTTTGAAGGAGCACTGAAGGGAGGGGTGTATTTGTTTGGCTGTTGAGTTCAAATATCAACAAGCTTTCTCCAGGATTGCAGACTACACCTCTAAAAAATGTATAAATGGTCAAATGGTCAATGCTCAAAGACACTTGGACATGTAGACAGGAGGAGCTGGGGATCTAACTGCCAACCCCAACCTGTGATCAATGGAGCTACCTCCTGAGCCACAGCGCCCACGTGTAGTACAGTGTTGCCAGATCATCAGGACAGGACATGTCCCTACCATCTACGCCTATGGCAGGGTATGGGAGTGTAATGAGACTCTTATTTGAAAAGGATTAATGTGGAACATTTTATTATTTGCCATCATGTGGACAACTAAAGCCTTAGGAGAAATGATTTTTCACATTCTTCTCAGTGGAAAATGCAACCACATCCGGTATTTAATGAGAACTTTGTTGAATAAATTTACAAAGATTGAAGACAGGCGTCGATTTATCATCTCATGAGAATCTAGGATTAGTCCAGGACAAATCCACAAGTGTGCACAGTCGAGTCTGCCTCCATGTCGTCCTTAGGACAATATAAGATTTAAATATGCAACATCAGGAAAATACCAGTGGCTACAGTATCTTTTGTTATTTATCATCTTTTCCTAAAGCAGTATCTTTGCTAAGACACATTTACCACATTTTAACATCTAGGCTTCAGGACCGTTTTTGCATTTCATGACCTGATTATATGAAATCTGCTCTAGGCCTATATTTTTCATTTATTTTGTAACGCCTCTTTAAAATTTGTCATACCCTATGCTACTTTTGTGTGTCATTTTCTCACTGCCTCCAACCTTCAGTATAAATTGCCTTATCTTTAACCTTATGGCTGCTTTCTTGCAGTCTCTGGCTTTGTGGCAATGATGGGTCAAACTGCAGACCTCTGCTGTTGGCCTCTGTCTTTCCAATTGCCAATTTCCAACACAGTGGTCCAAGAACACTGCATGATAACATTGCTGACAATGGCCCAGTCAGCAGCTGCACCATAGGATGTTGTCATTTGAAATGGTGACACTGACCTAGTTTGATAGATGGATGCAATCATTACAACACTCCCCCACTAGCACCCAGTCAGCACAGTGGGTCTCACTGCAGGTCAAACAGTAAAGTTGCTCATGTGTTTTGTTAGGAGCAACAGCCCATCATGCCGATGTGAAAGTGTGGCAGTTAAAGTGGCGATCTGTTTAATCGTGTAATTTTAAGAACAGTTATTTCCATTGTTGCGGCGTAATAATAAGTTCTTTTTCAGCTCTCATGGACCAAACTTGATTAGGATTGGCATTTGATTGTGACACCAACAGGGACTGTTTTGGGTAATTTGGGGTTTTTGAGAGAGGACAGTGATTTATAGATTCCAGCAGACTGTAATTTTGTGCAGTTTTAATTTCAGTGCCAGAAAAAAACAGTAACACTAAAGACACTAAACCCCAGTTACTGCAGATAGAAAGGCCAGTACCGTGTGGGTGTGTGTGTGTGTGTGAAGAGGCATATTGTAAAGTGCTATATAAATGCAGTCCATTTACCATTTACAATATTTTTTGTCAAACTATCTTTTCCAGGATCGAGAATGAAACTTGAAGCTCCACAATGTCTTCATGGCTTTTGAACACATTTATAGACACACATTTAAATAAGGAAAAACTGGAAAGAGGACAGACTACACAAACACACAAGAGGCAAAGCTCAAGCACACAATTCACACAAACAAGTGCTTTAAACAGTTACTGTAAGGATTTTAGATAGAAAACAAGTATAGCCGCATTTGCATTTCTTTAAATATTTGCAAGTGCAAAGGATCGTTAAACAAAATAATGAACTATATCCTCATGCTCCAGAACATCATCCAGAGATCCACTTACATGTATAAAGGGGGCATATCGGTTATATATGAAAAACTGTGGCAGAAAAAATGTACAACTACTATGCAACATCTGAAAATTTGTGGCAGGAAGAATTAGGAACAGAGATTTCAGAGGAGCAGTGAGGCGCTGGACTGGATACATTCTGTGTGCCAGACATGCACTCTCACGATTTAAGGTGTTGCACTGGTCCAAGCTACGGTCGTGCACGCGGACAGTGGATGCTCACTTGCCTCTATACATACTGCAGTCGGGGGGTCTGAGTACACAGACACGTCCCACACATGCGCAGAAAACATGATGGCGACCCCCCTGACAGCAAACAGAAGAGCTCCTTTGTTTGTTGTATTTGGCTGAACAACATGAAAAAGTCAAAAAATAAATTGTGTGTGCGACCACTTGATAAGAATAGGACCATGGGTGGGAAGTACAGTACATGCATACAGTGCAAGAAACAAAGACAGTCTGCGCAGTCACAATGTTCTGCTGAATTATTAGATAAGTATTTGTCAAACTTTATCAAAGGTGTTGGACAGAAGTGTTGATTTAGACTCTTTGACAGCAGTTTTTGGTGTTACAAATAGAAAACTAGCGACAATATGATAACATGTGTCAGTCTGCTGGCACAAAGTTGAATTCTGCTTAACTGGAAGTAGGTAACTACCCATGTAAACTGGATGAGATGCAAGTAGACTTTGAGAAAATACAATTCTCACTAGTACAGCAGGGTAAATTCTATAAGATATGGTTACCTTTTATAAATCACTTCAGTGATCAGTAATTAGACCAGAGACTGAAATATTACCACTAACAACTTCTACTACTATTTATGTGTTTACTTCTTCCCACTCTGGGGGGCAGAATACTTGCTGAAACTTTACAAGCAAACCAACTCGCTTATTAACGTGTGTTCCTGACATCCATCTTATTGTTTTTTTTCTTCTTTCTCCCACTAAATTATACATATCTGTTTAATTATATACTTTTTTGAAATTGTATTTATCCCTGTTTCTGTTCTATCTTCTGCTGTATTGGTACGGGTTAAAACCCTCTGATGTTGTATGTGTAATTGATGTGTAATTGCATCATGTCACATATTATTATTAGTATTTATATTTTGTATTGTCTCAATTATAAAGAGTTTGATTTGTCAGAAACACAATAAAAACAGTTTCTTTCTTAAAGCTGTATTAGCGCTTACTTCTGTAAATGTAGATATTTTTGAGAGGAGTTATTTTTGTTTTCCTTCTCAGACGAATAGTTTGGTAACACTGAGCAATGGCAGGTCATCTTTGGTCCGGTATGAAAAGCTTGACACTCTAAGGATTTGTTCTTGTGTGTAATCATATATCATTAAATGTTATTACAGCAAGTTGTCAGTCAAATACATTAATAAACACTCGAAAATATCCTGATATCACCTTACAATTAGATTATCGTGTGTTATAAAGAATTGGTTAAGTGCTATTTCATTAAGTCACTATTTTGCTCTATGTATGTATCTATGTAAGCCTCCATACCAGCAGCAGTCTTGATGTGTGTCTACAGATGCGCCACTGTTCTGTTTCCCACCATGAACTTCAGCAATTTTATTGCATTTGCTCAAGGGAGTAGGTTTGTTTTTACAAGTGGGGGAGACACAAATAGGTAAAAATATAATAAGTATATTTGGTTACAATATTCTCCATAATAATGATGGTAAAATAAATGTGGGGGAAAAAAAGAAATGCTATATAAGCTGCTGTATTGTTAGTGCAGAAACCATGCTTAAAATCATTTTAGTTTCCTTTATGGATGTCTGATACTTTCTGATAATGTTTTATTTGCATCTATGAAGATATATAAATATTATGTACTAATAAAAATATAGATTAAATGCCTTTTTTAACCCAAAAAACACAGTGAGCGGTAGACTACCTTTTTTCAGCCCTGAATAGTGTCTGTCAGTCTTTCACTCAGGCCGCTTTCATACACAACCTTCACGAATAAGTTAGGGCAGCCTGCATGCAGCCTGAGAGGCATGACCCAGGGCAGAAAAGGGTTCAAAGAACTCGATATTGCTCATTAAGCTTATTGCGCTGAGTGTACTGCAAGGTGACTCTAATGAGTCTATCAGCATTTCAACTCAGATCTTCTCTCATCTAGACTGTGGTGGCCGGGCAACATTACATTCGCTGCCATCTATACCATGACTACTTTAGTCTCTATGGCGTATCCTATGTGAGTTGAATGGCCAGTGTGTGCTGCACTAAAAGAATGAAGTTTCACTGCCAGCCATCAAGTGCTGCAGAGAAAAGCAGAGAAGGAAGAAAAAGTGTTAAGAGGTTCACGGTTAAGCAGCAACAATGTGTATTTGAAATCCTGGTTCAGAAGACAGAAGAAATCTTTTATGTTTATGGGGTTGTGGGGTTATACAGAGGATTTCAGGGGCAAGTCTCTCAAGGGACAGCTATGATGTGCAAAATGAGGTTCACATGATCATTGTAGGCAACCAAAGGCATCTGCATCCATTTTAGACGAGCCATTAACTGGAAAGCTCGTACAGTAGGAAGGTGAAAGTGGCCAAACCACCAAAATGAAATCAGTAAAACTCTACTGTTCACTACACTGAAATTAATAGTACTGGCCATCCTGCTTTTATATAAAACATCTCTTCACCTTGGTATCCCTTTAAACTCTGTATCAATTTAACAGTGTGAAAATGAATTGGCCCCACATAACACATCCCCCACTCTGTAATGAACAAGGTTTCAAACTTGGAGCAGGCACTGTAATGAAATTATTCCATCTGTGACTCCTTAATATGGAGGGGAGCTTCAGAAATTTAAGTACTCTTGCCAGTAGGCTTGGCCAGTGATTAGGATGCATCACATGGCATCTTTCTACCTCCTATATTAATCCTCTGACATTCTACAGATTGCCGCAAAACCTGAAATCTGAAAATACCAGCGCAGCAGGGAATGCTGGGATGACTCCTGCCACCCACACACCACTGACTGAAATAGTAAGAAGGTAGACACAGAGAGGAGAGGGGAGGAAATAAAAACAGGTTGATCATTTTTGAACTTCACTCAGGTCGGTGTGGTCAACTGGCAAAAAATCTTGTGTTAAATATTGGTGTGATTTTTCCATTTGACTTTTGGTGAGGATACTAACCAAATCCTGCTTCCTCCACCAGAAGAATATTGCCAGAATGAGATTAACCTTTACTTATATGGGAGGATTATAATCATTCTTTATCTTCTCACTAATCTTATGTTATGGTAGTGCCTTATTTCCATTCTTAATGGTGGTATTCTAAATTCTTTTGACAATGTATTTGAGAAAGACTCTGATTTTACTTTCTGGTTACCAGTCGAATCGAGGAACAATTTCAAAATGTGTCTAATTACATACATGGACACACAAGCTCAGTTTATTGTAAGTGTTATTTTTAAAACTTTATTGATTGGGAAAAGATACATTTACAAGCTTCCAGATTGTGTCCTTGAGATTTGCCTCTTGTGTGCGCAGCCTGTCCTGTTTCTGTTTTCTGGTCCAGGTCCTACCAGTGCTTGGCGGCACCTGGGGCCTCATTTATAAAACTGTGCGTAGGACCCATACCAAAAGTTTACCTGCGAACAGTATGCATGCACTTCTACATGCAATTTTCTCATATATATCACAATCCACTTAAAAAGTGCACACATGGACGAGCCTCATATTCTGCCCACTACCCTCGCACAATTAACCACAAATGGTCAATGCAGAACCCTCAGGAATACTGATATACACATTGTTCCATGGGCAGGACGACAGCGGTGTTGCAAACAAAAGAGAGTTTGAGAGGCTGATGGCTGCAGCAGCTGTTAATGCAGTCAGTTCATCAACTGGGACAGTTCCTGAAATTAAGCAAAGTGGTCGGACATGGAGATGGATGCCAAGATGCGAACTGCTGCAGACCGTATGAACCAAACACTCAACATTTGGCAAAAAATAAACACTGTATTTAAATCTAAAATGCAGTATACACGTGTTTCTCTCATCTTCCCAGTGTTGAGTGCCGGTGTAGGTGAAGTGGGTGGAGAAAGCGCCTCCAGCGCACTCCGTGTGCCTTTCGGCCCTGGCAGCATGTTCAATTGTTCACTGAATATTTCTGATGAATATATTAATCCTAATTTGGTATGAAGTGAAATGAAAATGAGTGACAATCATCATTATAAAATCTGGCTTCAATTCACTACCTCGCCATCTGTGTCGCCAGTTTCCACTGTCTGTAAAATATTCGTATGCCTGGTTCAGATTTTCTGTACAGGTGCACACATTTTCCGGTCAACTTTGTATTTATAAATCCCAACTTTTCTGTAGAAAGTGGAGAACCCATGTTTCAAGACCCGTTTTGTACATATGCAACAGTTACAAATGAGGCCCCTGGAAGTTGACCGTTGTCTTCTCTGATCTATATTTTTAGCCACACTAGCGATGTGGCTCTGGGGGTGGCAATGTCTGTCTGTCTGTCAGGCGATTAGTCCACCACTTTGGTCCAGACTGAAACATCTCAAGCATTTGATGGATTGCCATGAAATTTTGTACTGACATTAACGTTCCCCAGAGGATGAAGCATAATAACTTTGATGGTCACCTGACTTTTCTTCTGGTGTCACCAGCACGTTCACATGCTTCGGCGATTCCTTAACCTCTTATCGCACCATCATCAGGTCAAATTTTGTGTCCAATACTTTCCTGCAAAACTAATGACCTTCCCATCAGCCTCAGCTGAACTTGGTGTTTACTGCTAATTAGCAAATGTTAGCATGCTAACATGCTAAGCTAAAATGGTGAACATGTTAAACCTTATACCTGTATCAGCATGTAAATATTGTCATTGCGAACATGTTCGCATGCTGACGTTAGCATTTAGCTCAAAGCACAGCTGTGCCTAACCACAGCCTCACAGAGCTGCTAGCATGGCTGACTCTTAGTCTTTTTCATGTTCACAATTTATTTACCTAATACTGACATTTTGTTTCTCCACACAGACATTTTACTGTTGTTATTTCTGGCTACTTTGTACACATGACATACAATATATTGGATGTCTGTCTGTCCTGGAGGAGAGATCTCTGCTCTGTTGCTCTGAGTTTTTACTCATTAAAGGGGCTTTAAAGGTTTTTCCTTATCTTAATTAAGGGTCTTAGGATAGAGGGAGTCATATCTTGTACAGATTATAAAGCCTTTGGATGTTGCTGGGGCTTCCTTGATATGAAACACTCTTCCAGTGGACCTCAGGCTTGTTATCATTTTCATACCTTACACGTATTCACTTGCTTTTACAATTCTTTTGATATCAAGTGTGGTGGTTTAATTTTTTACCTGTTTGGTATGTTTTTGGTTATGTCTTTTGTATACCTAAATATGAAGTACTTACAATATAGTGCAATCCAATAACACACCATAACAACAATTATCCTGACAACTTACCAAAGACTTGAATGAACAGATCTTGGGACTTTAATGAAATCAGAATCAGAATGAGGATTATTGCCAAGTAGGTTTTCACAAACAAGGAATTTGTTTTGGTATGTTGGTGCATAAATAACAATAAACATAGTAGGTAGAAAATGTAAAGAAAGATGAAAGCATAGACATAAAACTGACATTAAATATGGAAAAATATTATAAAAACAATAAAAAATAAAAACAATATGTACAATATGACTGTTATATGAAAGAGCTGTAGTCTGCAGGAATGTGCAAAATATCGACCAGAGAATGTGCAAAAGTTCACAGTATTGGGTTTAAAGAATATTTGCATTGTTGATGAACATTGTAAGCTTCACAAAGATAGGTATGTTTGAAGGTCTGTTGGATTACATTACATTCTATAGATATACTGTACACTGTAAAATCACCCCATATACACCCTAATCTAAGTCATAATTATGTAAAATATATAACTTAGGTGAGCTATGGATCCTGCCATCTAGTAAATCTTCTAATTTCAACACTAACTGTACCTTGAAGCACACATGTCAATCCATATTTCCAGTCAATACAGTCCACTTAAAATACTTAAAATATATGTCTTGTATTATTGCTCCTGTTTGTACTGCTTACTCTCTATTATCTTTGTGTGCTTGTGGTCTACTTATCTTATTCCCATGCTGCACCACATCCCTGTTTTGCTGCTGCAATGATCCAATTTCCCCACAGAAATCAATAAAGTTTCATCTCTTTTTTCGAGGTATTAAGAGGTTTCAGTCATCTTAGCGGCTGTCTCATAGTGAAGGACACAAGTTCTCGAAAGGGAACTGTAATATCTGTTCGATCGCTTCAGGTGGGACGGACAAATTAGATGCACCTCTGTCTACACACTGTTCCATCATGATGATATGTGAAAGATCTATTATTCCCCCCTTTCAGGAGATTAGTCCAGCAGTCTCTGTGAATTAGTAGCCTCTTTACTTGCTTTCATTGATGCACAGTTTTTCACCGTGGGCATGATGTACTGCATGTCAGTGCTTACATAAGGCGCATACTCACCAGTACAGAACACCGGTACCTCAAATTGTTCCATTTCCTGCCATAACTAGCCAACAGAGGAGGCAGAAATGTGTTGCTCCTCTCTCACCTTGCCTTGTCACAGATATGCATCTGACTTCTTCTGAACAGCTGCTGGACACATGCTTAGCCTTTTGCTCTTACCTCCAAAATCCAGTTTTAATAAATAGCCTGCTGTGACACTGCAGCACTGATGTGAAGACAGCATGTAGGCCAGGTCCAAAAAAGCTGTGAGTCGGCCAAATCTCTTTTAAAGCTCATTTATAGCTGTGTGTTCAGGGGTTCGAGCTTAGCTATGTAGCCTATGCACATAAGAATTGAACCTGGAAGTCTGCATGAAACTGTGATGGATGTTTACAGTTTGGGTAATAATTTGAAGTTACCTGAAGGTTTGTTTCTAACCTGTACAATCGTTTGACTGCAAGTGATGTTGCTACGTTTTCCAATATGACCTGTTATCTTGGTGAGTACAATGGGCCTCATTCACCAGAGAGAAGTCAAGAATATCCTAATGAAAATCTAAAGACGGTGGAGCACCGGACTCCAAACATAAGAAAAACTTCAGTAGTTCTGAAATGGAGGTACTGCTGCAGGAAGTGAACAGCAAACAAGCTGTCATATTCAGTAGCGTCAGTAGTGGATATAAAATAACAACAAATAAAAGATGCAGGGGATGCGATTGCTCGTTCAGTGAACACTGTATCCAGAGAAGGGTGCACAACTGATGAAGCAAAAAAAAAAATGGTTTGATCTCAAATCTGAAGCCAAATGGATCCGGTGCTTGAAGTGAGACAGTACTCACCGGTACACAGTAGCAGCACCACTAGATTTTACTCTTTGGTGTACCGTGACTTTTTGTTGCCCACCGGCACTTCTTACAAGCTGCCGGTGCTCTGGGCGAGAAATAAATAAATAAATAAACATCATCACCCAGGCACTATGTGACGCTCACCTGTTCCCGTTGTCGCCTGCCTGCTTTTCTCTGTCGGTGACTAGTCTAAGTAACGAGCATGGTGATCCAGAGGTGCTTCGTTTGTGTGACACACTACAAGTGTGTAAAAGACCTAAGGGCATACATAGTCAAAGTCTTAGTGTAGTGTGAAAACTGCGTAGGTGGGTTTTAAGAAGAAATTTCTTCTTAAGAACAGCTGGTGAATGAGGCCCAATGTCATTATTAGTGATAGGAATAGTGGAAAAACAGGTTGTGTGAAATCAGCATTTACCTTTAAGCGGGTTCTCATCAAAGTACTCCTATTTTGCAATAAACTTTGGTAAAGGTTCAAAAAGGAATCTTTTCTGCCACATCGTGTCGTCCTCCCTGTTGTTTCTTACCATTTGCATCACTTCTGCTTTTTCAGTGTTCTAAAGTACCTTCATGCACAAATTCTGACATCACCTTATCTGACCAGTGATCTTTCTCCTGGTGTTCCTTGATCCTGTCCTCTCTCTCTTATCATCACTGGTCTATATAAATATTGTTATTGACTTCCATTTGATCTCTCCCTATTGAAATAGAGGTTAAACCCAACTATAAGACTACTATGTAGTCTCTACGCTTAACCAAAAGAAGATCAAAACAGAATGACTGCATTCCCTTACTAGCTGAAGCCTAACCCTTTGGTCATTTGTCTTATAATTCTAAAGAGACCAACCTTACCATGGAAAGCTGCATACACAGCTGCATTTGTTGCTGTACAGTACAAGCACCTTTTTCATTCTACTTTGAGCACTGATGTTTATCAAAGTGTTTGTACGGCTCACATGCACCTTGTTGACCCAGTGGGCCCCAGACTCCCCGTCTCGAGACAGAAATCCCTCTGCTGCCACAGCAATTCATCACATTTGATCACAGGCGGATAATCATCTGCAAAAGTGACATTGCAAATGGTGTATGATGAAAAAACTTCACAGCTTCTCTACAAGGTGCTCTCGTCCCGTCTAGTTACCAAGAAACACAATGGGTGTTAGCGAGTCAGTCAAGCATCAATTATTGCCGTTGACATTTGCAGATTTGCGCAAATATCAAAGGGGACTTTTGGGGGTTATTTTCAGTTGTGGAGGTAACATGCATTTTCACCCTGGAGGCAGGGATGCAGAAATAGAGTGTAGATGAATAGACGAGAGTGGACAACCGGGGGGAACAGTGATAAATGAGCTGACAAATGTTGTTTGTGTAAGATCATGATAGCCGTGAGAGAGCTATAATCCACACTGGCGAGCTGAGCCAGAGGGCCGCATGCACTGGGAAGAAGGTAGGCAAAAAACAGAGGTGTGTGTACTTGTGTGTGTGTGTGTGAGAGAGAGAGAGAAAGCTGGGCACAGAGAAAGGGACAGTTAATCCATATCATCAGTAGTCTGGCCAAAAGACAACTGGCATTCCTTGTGCCATGTTGAAACAGGCGCCATCGCATACACGTCCAAACAAAGCCTGTTTTGAGGAAAAGTGTTTATCGTGGCGCATCATCGGTGTACCTCAACACATTTTGCAAAGAGATCCCAGCAGCAGGCAAATGTACTTCTTCCAGGTTCAACTGTCGTGGCCATTTATTTTAAGGATTTGCATTATATTTTTCATTACTATCCCCAGCTGGGGAGCCAAAGAATGAGTGGATGTTCTCACATTGCTATGATGGTAAGGCTATCAGGATGCTGTAACTGAGGAGCCCTGAAGGCTGTAGTTCAGCCCACCCACCCTGCTCTAATTGTGGAAATATTTGGAATATGTGGAATATTTTCCAGGCCTCACTCAGCCAGTTGACCATTCGATCATTAAAATAAAAAAACAACTTGAGGTCCTTGACTTTGGCAGTCCATGTTGGCCAGCGATCTGCTAGACTCCCGCTCCTGAGTCATGAAGGTGACGTCGTTTTCCCCTCTACCACACCAACAGGAGACCAGTGTAGCTATTATGTAAGAGAAAAAGTATGGGTGCTTAACTGTCCACTTATTCCAAAAGTCGTAAAGAAAGCAAGGGAAGTACATATTATAAAGCTGTGGAGGGCGGGGGTGGATGAACCTGGTTAAAGAGTAACTGCCCGTTAGGGGTGCTCTAAGAAGTAAAGCGAACGCGCCCACAACGAGGCAGGGATCATTTTATTGGTCAACACCACACACACACAGAAATCCAAGAGCAGAGCAGAAATCTGAGAGCAGACGTTTCACGAGCGCACAGAAGCAGCATGAGTGCGAGGAGAAGGGCTGAAGAGCGAAGGAAATCTGTGCAAGCAACAATATTTCTAAATGCAAGCATACAGTTTGAGCAGAAGCAGAGCAGATATAAGCCAAGCAGCCCCTCTATTTCAGTGCGAGGGCAGGGCTTTGAGGGAAAGCATTACAACATCTGAACGTGAAATCAATAAGTTATGCTCTTAAATTGAAAGACCACACTCTTGAAAAAAGCCCCACAAGTGAGTCAGTCCACCACTTTGGTCCAGACTGAAATATCTCAACAACTATTGGTTGGATTGCCATTAAATGTTGTTTTTTCAGTCATTCTTGGTCCCCAGCATTTAAGCACAGACTAACAGTGTTGCAAGCATGACTGTGGACTCTGTCTTCTTCTATAGTAAGCATCCAGCAGGGTACATTAGAGTAAATTACATTTTGATTTATAATACTGAGCTATAATACTAGGCCTAACTAGCTGCAATACAAGAACGATGCTGCTCTTTATATACATGTCCCATTCAGTCTTTTTGCATATGTATGTTGCCATCAAGAGCTGTCTACAGTGTTCTCTTAAACAGGGCTCCTCTTAAATAGTCAGATGGAGATGGTAAAATTGGCTTTTAACAGTCATTTCAGCCAAAAAAAATGAGTGGATGTCAGTTGAAGAAATGAGAAGCCACGTTCGTTTACTTCTGTGTGAAATAGAAAACCCATTGTTTCAAAAATGACTAAGATTTTTGAAAAATTACTAAGAATTCCCTTAAGGGTGGGGCATAGTGAAGGGTCAGTTTCTCTCTTCTTTTCTCTTTCATCCCTTTCCCTTCCAGCTTTTCTCTCTCTGTATAAATCTTGGTTTGCTGTGATGGACCGCAGCCTGCCCCCCAGCAGAGCCTTAACAGCCCTAATTAACTACATCTTAGTGGTCCAAGCCCTGCTCCACATTTGCATGTCTTCCCAGTCTGAACAGTTTAAGACAATCAATAAGTAAGAGGACTTCCCTTTCATGCCTCCATCTCCCTTGGCGACAGGTGTCGAGGTCTTCTCTATTACTGTGCCTTAAAATGTGGCATTTAAAAAACGTGAGCGTTCTCCGTACGTCTCTCAGAGCTCCTTTAACAGCTTCTTTGATCTCTGTGGATATTTATAAGCTCAGCAAGAGGTTGTGTTTGGGCAATAACCGAAGAGAAAGACCATCATCTGGATCTTAATAAGGTTTCCTACCAATTACAGTTGGAGTAAATCTTCATGGAAATGACTCATTTTGCCTGTTTGCTGGAAGACATTGGGATGTTAAATGGGAAAAAGCAGAGACAGTCTGCCTTATTGCAGAAATGGCTCAAGGCATTCACACACACGCGCGCGCGCGCGCACACACACACACACACACACTATGGAATTGGTATTGTGTATTTCTCCCCAGCACTCCTCTTGAGCCTTATCTACTTTGTCAGCTGAAACGGTTTTAGCAGTTCAACCTATCAGCTGCCTCTTTTTAACTCTAAATTGCAAGTTCTTGATAATCCCAAATCCTTTGATCAAAGGTTTGGCTTCATAATACTGATAGATATTCTACTCTTCTGGACAGGCTGAGTGGTAGCTGTGGGCTTTACAGGAGGGTAGTGAGACACATAGCAGAGAGCACAGAGAGATGCTTAGCAGCAAATGCACACTAATTTGAGGAGAAGGAAGACACTTATTTTTATTAAAGTCACGGTTGCGGTTTGCGGCTGAACTGCCATCATTGGATCAGCCTTGCAATAACAATAACACATCATGTATGTCGGCTTCACAGCAAGAAAGCTTTAAACGTACCTCTCTGTGAGTCTATGTTTCTGTACCAGGGTTACTCATAAGCTGCAGAGGCTGAGATATGCTGATGTTTAGTCCCTATGGGTAAAGCTCCAAAAACAACAAACCTACGTTTTCCATAATGCAACCAATTTCTAGCCTGGTTCCAGACCTCTGAATCACAGCCCACATTTGTAGCAGTTCGAATGAGTCTGGTGTTGTGCACACTGATGGCTGTTTCTATGTGTGGAAAAACAACCAAACCATTTAGAGTTGTGAGTGAGTGGGATTAAGAATGGGGACGTCACCCACCTGTGTCAGAGGCAGATTCCAGACACAGCTGTACAGGTTGTTTTAAGTCAGATTTCCTTAAAAGATCTGACTTTTATAATAAATCATTTTATTATTAATAAAAATAAGTGTAAAATAGAATAAGAATAAAACTATAACTATGGTAAGTAACTTTGAGTTACTTAGCTAGTACAGCTACCACAGCTTCAGACATCGGTGGGACAGAAAGAAATCCTAAACAGAAACTGGCTAAAATGAACGCAGTGTTATGCCAGGGACACACAGGAGGTGGAAGCGCCGCAAAGCACCGCGATGTGACAACTCTCACACCAGATGCGCATTTCTCCGCGCTGGTCAACAAGCGCTTCTGCTCCTCTGCTCTTTTGTAATCCCATGTAGAGCTAATGTAATAACCTCATGAACTTATAACATAAAGCTTTTTATGTATTCCTGGATAACACTGTACATGTATGTCCACTTCTGGAGCGCCTATCGGGTTAAACGCTGAATGAATGGCCACTGTATAGTCAAAGTGTTGGTCTGTGGCTTCAGTGACATACAATTGACATATTACAACCTTAATAACATGTTTGTTTATCCAGTTTATCCAGTTATCAGTGTGTTTTCTGGCCAGATTCGCTTGTGGCGAGCAGAAAAAATAGGACAGACGCCAAAACCATTGCTGCAGATTGTGAGCCGTGCTTGCTGCGTGAACAGTCCAATTGGTTAACCGAAAGAAAGTGGGCAGCGCTTCAGGGCGCTTCCGTCTCCTGTGTGTCACTGGCGTTAGACTTAATAATGAAGGGAAAACCAAATGGCCATTAAGTGTGATTATCAGGATAACCAATAGGACCCTCTCTGCCTTGTAAATGCCCTCGTCTTTCAAACTCACACTCCCAGAGATCTAAATCTGTAGTCTCCAAGCCCAAACTGAGGTGAACCTGGTGACATCATGAGAGCTTATTTTCTAGTGCCTTTATTTGCTTGCTGGCTTGTCTTGGCAACAGTATTTTTCTTGGTAATACTTGGTATGTGTATGGCGGTGTGGGTGGTCCTACAGTCTTTCCGTTCATTATTGCATGCAACACTTCAGTCCGTAGCAAGATATCATGACAGCTACTGACCTGCCTACCATGAAATGCTGTGTGGATATTTGTTTTCTACGTTTTAAAGAACAGTTTGGTACATGGCAGCAAGTACTCCATCACCTACTTCCCTGAATAACTTGATAATGGGACAACATTAAACTTGTCAGTTGTCTGGTTCAAGTGCGCTGTCTGCAGCTGGTGTAGATCATTTGTAAGGAAAAAACCTCTACTCTGTAACACCACTGTACAATCAGAGTGGAGTGGGTGTTTTTATAGTTCCAACAACTCCAACAGAGTGATACATCTTCTCTCTAGTGGATTGTGTCAGATCTTTAAGCAGTCACATTCTGCTTAAATAAGTAAATCTTTCATTCATATCAGATCAATAATTTAAACTTGTAAATATAACAGTTTTGAACCAGGACCTCCAGTATTTGGATTAAGTAGCTGAAAATTTGTTGTCAGATTAACAGTAGTCTACAGCTGTTATGTCAATGTGTCAGACACATATTTAATCAACGTTCAGGTAAATATAAGTATCAGATCAGACTGAGTATTGGCAGATACCCAATATTAAAAGACTGATTGGGACCTCCCTAATATTTGGTATTTGAGATATGTCCCCTATCAACATAAATCACATGAACCAAACCATCAACCAGGACTTCAATAACTTTGTGCCAGAATGGTCTCTCTGAAAGGTAAAGAGAGGATGATTGTTAATGATTTTGGTGACCCACTGACTTTCCTCTAGTGACACCAACAGGCAAGAAATGTGTACTTAAGAAATATTACAACATAATGGGCAGATTGTTGCCACCATCAGGCCAAAATGCCAACTTTGCACACAAAATGTGCTCACAATCCAAGGCCATAAAATTCATTGAATAAATAGCTACTTCCAAGATCATAAATCCTTTTGATTTTGATAACCCCATGACCTTTCGCCTTACATCATCAGGAGAAACGTTCACATTTCATTTAGTGTTTGTTAATTCATATAATTCTGCATAATGTAATACCATTCCCTCAAAACCTTGGTGAATGTGGCAGGAGCCCACATCCTTTGTCTTCAGTCATTATCTGCCTTTTATTTTATCATGTTAGCTTTATTTTGACAGGATGCAAAATGATCCTGTCCCCAGGGTGATACAAGTGGCAACGTAATGAGCTGCTGAAGTGTTTAGCAGCAGGGACGGAGCATAAGCAGGTAGAAATTAATTCATCAGCTGACAGGAAGGAGCACAGTACAATTAGTTTTATGCCTGGACTGCTCCCCTCGTAGGCTGGATGCTGAAGGTTTATAGCCAAGTCCGAACAGTCCGTGTGTAATTTATGCCCCAATGCTGACTCCTATCAGCGTTGTGATACGCACTTACCTCCTGGCAAGTAACACAAGTTAATTCAAACAGGGATACTGTATATTTTCTAGCTGCAGATAAATGGGTTTAGAGCCATTAAAAAGATAGTTATGGATGAGTATTTTGATTTGTTAAAACTGCTGAGGTTTCTTTAAGCGATTGTCATAGAGGTATGGACATGTAAATGGCCATTGTAAGTATGAAAATCATTTCCTAGCAGTTTTGTTATCATGTGGTGTAGTTTATTACAGTGGAAACCTCTTATAGTGATTGTGTATGTCTGGGTCAAATTGATCACTATAAGCAGATGATTATTATAACCAATTTTTTAAATTTTTCTTTATTTCTCATGCAGATTAGTATATTTATTACATCAATATAAAATAATGAAGCGGACAGCTTCGCTATTTACTGGGGTACGTTATTTAGGGGGCATTAAGTGACCGGGCATTATGGTATATACAGGCATGAATCAGGGGTACTGCATTTCATGTAATTCTTTCAAACCACTTTCAGCAGCCATATTTGGGTCTTTTGGGATATGACATGGACCGTGAATGGACCCCAGAGGATGTCCAATGACGACTGACGATTGGCAACTGAGCTGGCTGCTATGGTGACAGAGATGGGGGTGACATGCAACAAGAGCCCTCATCTGGATTCAAAGTGGGAATGGTTTGTTTTGTTTCTTTGGGGGCGGGGCTTTCAGGTGGAGTGGAGAAATATAACGCTGAGTGGCAGCATGACAGGAATACTATACTAGAAATCTATTTGACATATCTGCTTCCTTCACCTTTATCACATCCTCTCTTTTTCTATATGCCAAAAACCTTTATAGTGTATTTCTGGCACTTCCACTAAGGTTGTTTATGTGGACATGTTTATATGTGTTAACATGGCGGATGGAAACCTATTTTTCTGTAAAAAGGCAACATCTCAGTACCACAGAAACTTAATGCAGCTCAAGGATAAAGGTTTTGTCTACTTCTCTACTGATTGTGCTATTATCTAACTGCTTTGCTTTTGTTTTAATAGCTTGCTCGTCACGTTAAGAATCCCAAGGGACTTGGATGCCTTTGTCTAGTTTCATCAATCACATGACCCTGAAAGCCAATCTGTCCCCAGTGTGTCTCCACAGCACACAAGGCAGTACCCACAATTCTCTGTTCACATTTCAGTCTATTGACAAAAAGGTTCAGAGCCTTAGAGGCTCAATCAATGCCTGAAAGAGGACATTTGAGAAACAGAAGACAATGTTGAATACAATACTGATCATGATGACGAGGAAATCACTCTTGATATACAGCTGAATGCTAGGATTGCAGCACAACATGCTCCTTATCTCCCTGCGAAAACCAGGGTTACAGTATGATCCCACACTGCGATCAGACTAGATCAGCAGTGACCAGTGTCTAACACACAGAGGCTTCTTGTTTGATGGCCGTAAACTGGCACAATCAGCCAATAACACACCAGGTTGTGACAGAGTTTCCTGTTAGTGCAATATGTTTGTCACTGGATGGTTGGAAGTCTGTTGATGATTATGGGTTGAAATATGACAACCTGACTAACTAAGGTTTGTAGTTCAGTTTACTGACAACTTACAAACCAATCAGTAGCAGTTTAGTTAACTCAAAATTTTAAGGCACCAATCACACATATTTGTACGTTTCAGTGTATTAATATTTTTACAGTGTAATGAGCACAGTCTGTGATGATAGCAATGCTGAATGCCCACAACTGAACCAATGACCCAAACACATGGCTTTAATTTTAAATGTCAGAAGGAAACAGATTTATAGAAGAATAGAAAGAATAGAAAGTAACGTCAGACTCTGACTTTGGTCATTTGTTATTAACATTATAAAGAAAGTACACTCTTGACATATTATTAAGTTATTACAACCAAGTTACTCTGTTTAAGACCGACAACATACCTGAAAAATGGGGAGAAATAACCACGAGAGTGATAGGGTGATGTTTCCTCAGCGAGAACTTTACTCTAATGAGGAAAATACCGCAAATTCCCCAGGTACGTAGGTAGAGGCAGAAGCAACCGATCCCAGATCAGATTAAGACCACTTTGCAGATCACAGACTAACACTTTTACAGCTTAAATTCCACAGTAAAGAATAAAGTTTAACAATGTAAAATAAACAACTTTATAGCATTTTAACCATTTTTTAACATGTTACAGATTTAGAACGGTTTAGACAATTTTGTGGTTTTAGTCAATCCTCATGAATGAATTATTTTAAGCTGGGTTTTTTTAACTTGTAACAGACTATGAGCAGGGTTGGGAGGGTTACTTTAAAAATGTAATCCGACACAGTTACTAATTACCTGTTAAAAAATGTAGTCAGTAACCTAATCCAAGTATCACAATCCTAAAGTAATGTAACTGATTATTTTCCTTACTTTTGAATTACCTCAATACCAAATATGCAAATAAAGACGAGAGAAAAGAAATATCCATAAGATGACTTTTACTTAAAGGTTCTATATACAACATTCAGAACATTAATATAGCAGCAAACAACTATTTGTATGTAAAGACATAGTGGAGTAATGGCATGCTTGGCCAGACGTGGCGGATCAATTTCAGAGAGCTGCACCACCATCGCCTTACTACCGGGACCCAAGGCATCATCGACCGTGGGAGGGCATTGTGTGCCAAGAGGGGGCCCATCGAGGAGTATTTCAGGCTTCTCACCACCACCTTGGATGAGCATGGGTTGAGGGAGAAGCCCTACGACCAGGCCGCGGCGCAGGACCTACCCGCCACCTCCACCAACCCCATCAGCATCTTCCTGGGCCGCACCTGATGTTACCCACCCCTTCCAACATCCCCTATTGCCAGTTGCCCCACCCCCCCAGCTAAAAGTAAACTGCCATAAACTTATTCTGGTCTGGGGCTGGTGTTTTTACCCACACACCATCCCGGTCACCAGCATCACCGCCTACAGTCCCAAAATATTTTTCAGTCGCCTATTGTACTAATAGTAGTAGTAGTATTGACATGTTAGCTAGCTAGCTAAGTGAATTTCTGTGTAGCAGGGATGGACTGGGAATGAAAGATGGCCCTGAACTTTTTGAGTCAGACCGGCCCACCAAATATCCCCCCAGCGATACACCACAACCCACACCACACTTTATGTAAACAAGATTATAAGAACAATATTTATAACAATAACTTTAATAAAATAGATGTAATCCAAATAGATCCCTCCAGGCTGTGATTGGTCAGTTCAAGAAGTGATATTGACGAGCGACTTTACTAAAAGTTGAACATGTTTCAGTAAAACACCCGATAGAGCTCAACAGCCAGCTAGCCAAACCCAGTCCCTGCTTCTCTTGTTGTCTTCTGTCTGACCACTTCAGCTGCTAAACCTTGACTAACAGTTGAACTGGTCTGACTGGGCTCACTGGGCTGCTCCCTCTGCTGCCAGTCAAGCGGCCCACTGGAAAACCCCCGATGCTCCAGATGGCCAGTCCGACTGTGCAGTGTGTAGCTAAAGTTAGTGGTTGTAATCCTGCTAGTAATCCCCATTTTTATTAAATGTATCGGTAATCTGATTACATCTTTTTCCTGTAACTGTAACAAATTACAGTTACCTTTTTTTGTATCCTAATTAGGTAACGCCGTTACATGTATTCTGTTACTCCCCAAGCCTGACTATGAGCGTATCATCTTTTAACTTGTCACATAGGCAAATGAAAACATTAACAATAACCTTAAATATTTAACAAAAATGAAAAGGAGCTCTTTTAATAATTAAAAGCAGGAACTAGCACATAAATAAATGATATGTGCGTCAGAATCATTTTCACAGCTGCAGGGAGGAAAACAGGCGATATGCTGCAGACGAGGGGAAACTAACCAGCTACTCATGTATAGTCTAATTAATTTTATAATGAAAGGCTAATTTCTCTCATCCAAAATTAGGGTTTCCTCCATTTTATTCTGGTGCCAGCTACAACTGAAAGTGTGCATTACATTATGGAGATGTTGTGCATCCTGGTTATGTTATTAACTATTCATGAGAGTGTGGCAGAGCTCCAAAAGGCAAACCTTCATACAACATTGTATTTTTCAATCTTTATGGGTCACCAAGTCAAGACTCCTCAGCTTTTTGCCTTTATGTCTCAAGTCAAGTCGAGTCTCAAGAGAACGTGGATGCGAGAGGCATGTCAAGCAACCTGGACCTGAACCAAAAAACCTCCATTCTACCACAAAGACCTGGAAAGAAGACAGACTACACACACATTCGCACAGGGACAGAGACAAGAGATGAATAAAGAATCTCCCGAAGATAACGGCGCAGCTGTAGGTGATCAAGGTAATCGAGGTGAAGCAGGTGGAGCTGAGGCATGCAGGAGAAATAAGGAGCTGTTCAGCGGTGCAGAGGGTCAGCCATGACAACATCAAACAGTCCCTCTAATATGTTACTGGTACCTTTTGAGAAAAATAACAAACTCACACAGCATGTTGATATATATCAAATATACAGTATATATCACAAAGAGAGACACAATAGGATTATCCCAAGTTACTGATACAAAATTGTGTGAAAAAGAGATCTGTTTGAAATATTACAGTAACGTTAGAGAATCAGAAACACTAGACATGGCTTGAAATGATAAACAAAGTGACCTTTGTGCTCCATGACAAAATGTTTTCTTGAAATGTTTCAGCTCTTTTTAAAAGCATTACCAAGCATGTTTGCCTCTAACACAGACAGGACCAGCAGACCATTAAATCTATTCATCAGGCGCAGCCTCTTTATGTGTGAGTATAAAACATCTTCACTTTGCATCCTGGTTGGATGATGTCCAAATAATGGGCAGGCGACTGTTAAGACGACAGGTTACTATGGTGAATAAAACATACCTTTCAAATGCAGCCCCTGCTGTATTATGGAACACATCTCCTGTTAGCTAACACATTCATTATGCACAAATAAAGTCTGATAATATTGTAAATGAGACAGTTCCTTATACAGTGCAGGTGATATTTAACCCAGTGTTTTCCCACAGATTGTCCCGCTGCTGTTTGTATGCTCAGATGAGTTGTTTCTCTTGAAAGCTGATGGATCTTAAGGGTGACCTGAACAGAAGGTGGTCCAACTTAACAGCTGTGATTTGGCCGTTGAAAAAGTCACAAGGAGACAACACTTACCACAAACCATCTAGTCTATTTTTGACGGAAGCCGCATCAATCTGCACAGAGCAGATGAGCCGGGCAGGAAGTCAGACACTGGAACGGCATAGAGAATCCGGTCAATTTTCAAAATAAAACACCCTGTGCAAACTCCCGATCGTATATCACATCACTACATCAACATTACGACATAACTGGTGGCACTAGGCTAGAAGAAGCACAAAAATCAAAGATAAATGACCAAATCAACAAAATCTGAGCAAGTTAACAGCATATGGCGAGTGGGGTGTGAAGCAGTGTGGAGGACGGAACAAAACCGCCAGACGTGCCCTGTGGAATCCAGGCATTAAAGCTTATTTAATAACTATTTATCAAATGAAATGTACAATCCTGATAACAAAATGTCAGGGGAAGTAAAAAGCCCAATAGGAAGAAGCTCTGATAGGTATTGTGACTAGTTTTAGCATGTTTCCGGCTGGTTAGCGTGTTTGCTGCCACCTACATTAGTTTACTAAGTAATCCTGCCAGTAGTCACTACGTCCCCGAGCTTCTGCAACCACATATGTCACGGAGACAGGCGGATGAATACTGTCGTGTCATTTTCTGGTGTGACCACTCAACATAAAGAATTCAGAAATTTACTTCGCCCCCGCGGACAAACCCACTTACTAATGAATTGATTTTATCGCAAAATTTAGCATTTTGAAATGCTGGTGTGATCAGGCCTTTACTCTTATCGTTGGCTTTTGCTGATTTTCATAACGACTGTTTGTACTGATAACCAGCGCCATCAAACTGGAGGCCAATATCTTCCTTTCATCTATTGAAGAAATGCCTAACTCGGAGGAGAAACTGGTTTTGTGACTGTGACAGGAGTCTACAGGCCAAGAGACAAATCCACTGTTAGCTTTTATGGGACGCAGAGAGTGGCAGAGTTCTTTTTAGTAGGGATGTCCCGATCCGATCTCAAAGACTCGGATCGGGGCCGATCAAGGCACTTTTAACTGATTGTATCGGCTATATTGAGCATGAACCTAAGCCCGATCCTTTGTTTATGTCAGCTGTCACACAGGTGTTTTTACTCGCAAAGCTTTCACGAAGCAACGCAACGAGTGCAGCCGTCGTCAACTCTCCGTCTCTCCTCCACTCCACTGAGCTCCATGTGTGTGTGGCCTCGGACATACTTTCCGCTGACAGCTGCGGACGGCACGCGGTTCCATTCATACTACAGTTGAGGTTCCACATGGGTACACTCGCCAGCCACACTAAAAACAATAAACTCTAACGTTTGCTATGGCTGGTAGCTACCTTGCTAAGTAGTAGCTAGCTTGTATTGATTGTGGCCACTCGTCTTGTATTCTTTCAACGATGAATTATAGGCAGTGCTCGTTGAAAAAGAGCAGGGGCTCAGCCAAAGTAAACACTCAACAGAATACAGATCATTCAGGTAACTCAGGCAAAGGCTGCACCGAAGCAACAAACACTGGAGGATACTTTTAAAAGGAGAGAAATTCCCTCAAGACAGCGACAAGGCCAAAAAGATTAAAGAGGGGGTTTGTTATTTTATACCATGTTACTTTGTAAAAAAAAAAAAA